>JAMZAV010004519.1:0-46994 GCA_024449915.1 Sweltsa coloradensis
AATTAACAAAAAGAAAAAGTACCGTCTGGGTGGTCTAGTTGGCTAAAGCGCCTACCTGGAATGTGGGAGACCTGGGAAAATTAAAAGTAAATCAAAATGAAATGGTTAAAATTTAAAATTATTTTGAAAAGTTGATTTTTTATTTAAAATTTCCCGCACAATTGCAGCCAACCTCGTGTACGTATAATGTGGCACATTCTCGTACGACTTTTCGTTGTTTTTATTTTAATAAATAAATTCGCGTATTTAGAGTCTACCCATCTCAGTCACATAACAGATTTTCAGTGGGGGACATTAAAATAAATTTAATGCCAGTATAAGTCAACCCTGTATAGGCGCCGACACCATCGACGTATACCCGCGCTTAAGCCCTCCCTTATTGATTGGTTGATTATTTAATTTCAGTAAAGTCTTAACTGAAACCAACTATAGTAGGGTAATTCGTCGGTCTCGTCCCGGTCCGTGTGTGGATATTTAAAACTGTTACCTACCTGTCTGGTTCAGATGGTACCGGAAGAGGGGGGGGGTGGTCAAATGAAGCCGGTGGCACAGGTGCCAGGGACGATATGGGCGGAAGGAGGAGAGGGGGGGGGGTACGATGCGTGGTTACTGTTGTCGGGGGTTAGGTTAGGAAGTCACTTCCCTGACTGACTGATATGTAACAGACATCCGACATCAATATTCCGATGAGGGGGGATTCATTAACACGGAGTAATTAGTTAAACGAGGTTCGTATGACTGCTAAAACTTCGAAAAGCTGTTTCTTTGTCAGAACTATGACTATGAGAATACAACAATACATCATACCAATTCATATACTATATAAATTATATTCACATTTTTTCGTTGGAAACCTACTCAGGGTGCAATGCATGCCCCTCTTCAAGAGTCTTAGTCTAACTGTGTATGTTGGAGGACTCAATCCCTTGAATTCGCATTAACGACCGAGGAAAACCTCGGAGAAAACCTTCAGTGAGGATTGCCGGTCTCGACGGGGTTTGAACCCGCGACCTCCCGAATCGGAGTCAAGCGCTTGGTAGTGCTGGAGCTAACACTGTAAGAATACTTCCATTACCATATCGTAAATAACGCCCCCAAAACATGAATGTTGTATAATTATTGTATCAATATATGGAAGAAATAAATTCGTATTTAGAGTCTACCCACTCAATTATATATACTGATTTTCAGTGGAGGACAGTCAACCAAAGCGCCAAGCCAACCCTATAGACCCCGACGCAATCGACGAGTGAGCGATAACCACCAAAGATCGATATGTTTTATTTTTAATAGGAAATATATAGCAATCAGTGATATGGACAGTGCGAACACCCGCGGATCAACGCCAGAATTAATAAGGCCGATTCAAAACATTATGTGCCTCTTTGCTAGTACGGCTGCAAAGTCACCGTTTACAAATTCCTAAAACAAGAATTGATGACTTAGTCAAAATCAGAGTTAAAAATCTTCCGACGTTAGAGGGAATTGATCCCTGGACTTCTGCATTGGAAACAGACGCTAACCACAAGACCATGACTTCTGATACCATCGAAGATCGAAGTTTGGTTTTACCTTCATATTTCTACTATGCAGCCACCGTCAACCATTGTACAACAATTTGACTCAAATTTAACATGTTTAGACTATTTCTAAGCTGATGTGTATAATTGTTTTTCTGCCCGCATACGTTACTACTTCGTATGCAAATATCCAACTATACAAGCGCAACAACGTACAGCATATGCCTATTCGTGCAATTAAACACAAACATGCTGGGAAGAGGAAACTGTCGTAATTAATAAGAGCGATACTGGAGTTGGGCGTCATCTGTCATGTGGCTACTGCATCACTCAAAGGTTAGCTACCAGATCGCGCTGCGGTCGCATCTGCGCGGACATCGCTGAATAATGCGGCCATGCGCGCAGGATTGCAATATGACAAACACAGATGTGGATGCCCCGTCCACATGCCACGGTCATACCTTATTTAGTAAACAATTGCTTATTCACATTCCATGTAGCATTTATACGAGTAGGCTTCGCGCCATTTATGCGTATTTAGCTACATAGATGAAAGCTTCTTCGTGGCATCATATTTGTATTCGATGACCTCTCTCAAAATATAATTGCATACATTAAAAAATTAAATAGTCAATTTTGAAACAGTAAGTTTGCTTCCAAAGCTTAGCAAAACAAATTTGCACGAACTTTATATTTAAATCAATAGTTGCAAATAAAAAAAATCCTTGCTTTGCCAGGATGCAGTCACAGCTGGCAAATAAATGTAGAAGGGTATATGAGCTTTGCCCTTCTTTTAGATCTCAACTAAATGCTTTTGAGCTTTTGTGGCTAATCTATATTTTTCAAGTTTTTTTTCATGGGGAGAAGCAGAACTAAATATATTTTAACAAATAGTTAACTTTTTACGCTTCTACATGTAGAATTTTGTTGTTACGGTTGATGAATTTGTAAATCCCGCACTTCACCATTCCCATTATAATATAATATGTTCAAATTGAAAACGTCCAGAATTGTATAAACGTAACACAAGCAACATTATGAAGTGAAACACGTGACTCCTATACAAATATTAACCTACAAAAAAGAATCGCTGCGGACAGGATTCGAACCTGTGCGGGCAAAGCCCATTAGATTTCGAGTCTAACTCCTTAACCACTCGGACACCGCAGCTCATGTTCGACGCGGCTGCCACAAGGCTACTAGTCTGGTCTGGTCTAGTGATAAGATTATCACGATAGTAGTGTTATCAGCATAGTTCAATAAAGTGACATTCCAATACAAGCTTTGCTAGTGTGACGTATGTATGTTCTGCTAACCAAGCACCGACCACGAACTATGTTATAAAAATTATTGCAAGTTGATACTTCTTATTGATTCTGGCGCTGTCCGCGGGTGGAATCGTGTCCAGCTTGATTGATCGGTGTTTCCTACTTAAATATGCCTGTCTCTAGTTGGTCATTGTTCGCTCATCATGGTGTCCTACAGTATTAGATTAGTCGGCTTTAAATTTAATTTTCCCCCACTGAAAATCAGTTCTGTGACTGATATGGGTATAGAATGAATATTTATTTATTTAAAAGTTAATTTATTTTGATATTATAATATGGATAATACTACGAAGTTATTCAAATATCTTTGGACTTTGCTAATAGTTTTGTTATGATGTTATTCCCAAATAGAGCAAACTAGTTAGACCCCAAAATTTTACTCTCGACTTGACACTCAAAATCCACAAATATTAAACTTTTTAAAATTCGTTAATTTTTGTAAGTTTTTGCTTTTACTGTGAATTTTACAATTATAACCAAAAAATCACTACTGAGTTATCTAAGAATAATTTTGCTAATTTTGGTTTCCAAATTAGTAACAAAATATTTCCAGAATGATTTTTTATTTCGTTACTGATAAGTAGAGATACGTTTTTTTAGCACTTAAATTTTTGAAAATTTAGCATTAATTTTGACAAATTTAGCATTTTGCAGCATCAATTGGTTTTCTTTTCCACCAAAACCCTAAATGTAGGGTGTTTCTTAAACTTCTTCTGGTAATGATGAATTGTAGGAACATTTTAATTCAATATAGTCACATAAAACGCTAGAATACATTACTAAACTACTTCTCAATACCCATTAAAAACATTATTTCTACTAAAATTAGCATTTAAATCGTCAAAATTAGCATTTTGTTGCATCAAAAACCTAAACGCTAAAAAAACTTATCTCTACTGATAATTATTTGATTAAGTTTCAACAATGAAGTGAGTGAGCACCCCTCGTCCCAACAGTCGCCGCCAATGTGTTAATGAGTGTTTCAACTACAACATAAAATACGGTAACAGGTGTTTGTTAGTTGGTCAACCTGCTAAATCACGCACCGTGAACCGTGAAGAAGAAGAACAGACTATTAGATCGTTATCCTGATTCACTTCATTCACCGACGCTCGCGATGAGCCGAGCCGAGCTGATGACGGTTAACTTATGTAAATTATGTTGTCTTCCGTTGCATTAGCGGGGATTTCCACGTAAGGTTTTGGCGGGAAACACACATAACAACATGTGCAAGTGCATCTGACATGTGCACTGCTCAGGTGCATTAGATTCTACAAGACATGTGCAGGACCAACTTGTTATGGTGATAGTGATAATGGATGTGAGCTAACTATTATTAGTTATGGTTCAACTGTTTAGTATATTATATCCATCCGCTTTTAGCATTATAAAGAATATACATTTTTTCTTGAGAGACTTTATTATTTTGATCGGGACGCTAAAGTATAGATTTTCACCATTTTCCTTATTATGTATTATTTGTTGAAGAATCAAACTCATTCTTATATATTATGGATAAAGCCTACTAGAAGAATAATTTACTCAGTATTTTTTTTTATTTTTATATGTGTAAATAGTAAATACAAACAGTCTTACGTATTGATGGCCTTAAGTTGTTAGAATTTTCTTGTCATTGGGTCATTAGATCATTGTTGCCAGGGAGTTTCCTTAAAATCACTGCATTATTTATGTATTTACCCACACATTCAAAGAAACTTGTAAAAATACAGTCAAGCCATACACACACAAAATCATTGCGATCTAAAAGTAGGACCAAGCTCACATAACTATAAAAAAATAAATAAAAATTAAATTAATACATTCTTATTAAGAGTCTACCCACTCAGTCACATAACTGATTTTCAGTGGGGGAGAGGCAACCAAGCCAACCCTGTAGGCGCCGCCACCATCGGCTACACATTTGCGCATTCTTATTACATGAATTACCTTTGCCCCGTGTCTGCAATCTGCATCCTTGCAATGCTTGGAAACATTTTGTTTGCAACTTTATTTTTAAAAATTATTCCTTTGTTTGTCTACACAGGAAAATAAAAACATTACATTAATGCATTTTAAAACACGCAAAGGTATAACTAGAATTTTTTAAATGCAGTTCTTGTACGTAAATTGATTTTGCGGAAAAAAAAAAGTTCACTGTAAAAATTTCTATTCTTCCGGTAATTATAAGTGAAATCAATGGGTAACATTAAAAAAAAATAATAAGAATAATGAACATTTTCGTCGGTTTGTAAGTTTCGCGTGTTCTGCTGAGTAATCTATCAATTAGAGGTAACCGTCGTCGTTCCCATGAATCAGTTGGTCACGGTATGTGTGGGGGGGAAGACACCTGTTGGACCATCGTCACGCTAGCGGCCGGGTTAATTCATGGTTGCAAGGCGGTGGGAACACTGACGAAATGTTCTTCGTTCAACGGTTTAGGCGGCGGTGCTTCCGTGTGCTTGGGAATCAATCCGGCGAGGCGGCGGTGCGTGAGGAATTCATGGTGGGGGAGAGACCCCCGGATATTATGTCTTGAGGGTTGAAACAATGGAATCACTTGTTATTACCATCTCATTATTTACGTGTATGTTTTAGATAGTGAAATTTTCGTATCCAATTTCTTGAAATTCATTGACAAAAGAGAATCAATGAAAAGGATGAAATGTAATGTTGCATTTTATTAACCTTGCAAGAATTTGATTCTCCTTGGTCCTTAATTTAAAAAGTGTGCAGAAAACATCGATACAAAGTCAGGGTTGATTCTTGATCTCGGTTGGGGCAAACTTTAACGAAAATTCCACCGTTGTCCTTTTCAGAGTTACAGACCGGTATTATAGTAACATATTATCACATTTTACATCAATTTCATCCTATTATAAGACATGTTCACCACATAATTTTAAAAAAAATTGTGAGATTTACGTTAATTTGATCAAATTTAGTTTTTAGTTGCTTTGTGCAATGAATGCTTTGTGCATACACCAGCTATGAATGAGTGATATGACTAAGAGTGCGCGCAAGAGTGGCTCAAGCCTCACTAGGTGGGAACAACGGTTAGCGGTCTGTCTTACGTCACGGCCTCTGCTCACGCTTATCCACCTGTTACCCTCTGACGTCACACTAAGTGACCACGAGGAGGTTCCCATCACATGAGTGAGGACCCCCTAGTCCCTGCTAGGGCGCCTACTTTACAGACTCTTGTTGCATGGGCAGATAGCCTCGTTCACTCCAGGGTCCAGGGAGACTAAGATAATAGGCGATGGACCAGCGACAACTTTGTAAATACGATACTGACTCCTGTGACAACTCCTATCGACACCGACAGTGCTGGCTCAAACCTAAAGCGCGAGGCTATGATTCGGTAGGTCCCGGGTTCGAATCCCGTCGAGACAGACACTTCATAAAAGTCCTATCCGCAAGAGGGTCTCTGACCCAATCTGATCGATGTGTATATACCCTATATCCTACATCCTACAAAAATATTATTTATTTAGTCGATCGACAGAACCCTTGGGATAACAGTAACTTCACTTCACTGGCACGCAGAAACGTCAAGATCCACTCTGAGCATGGAAATAAATACTAAATAGACCCCCAAGACGAACATGGAAAACAGAGGAGTCGCTAAGGCAGATGCATGTAGAACTAGGAGCTTTCCTCCCTCATAAGCCCTAGTACCCTACCCGCCCAGGCTAAAGGTGAAGAGTATAATAAATGTCTGTGCATTTAATAATATTACAACAACAACTACAATCGATAGTCGAACTATGTTACAACAACAACAACTATATTTAGTATTCTCACTTTGTGACAACAACAACAACTGTAATCGAAAGTCGAACTGACAGGCAGTTCTCACATCATCTAGTTGTCACGCCATCTTCTAGCTCGGATGGAAACAGCATTGAGCTGTCATTGTATCAAACTTGTATTCATCTTAATAAATTACAGTCATCATGATATTTAAGTGTCATCAATATTTATTGTGCATACCAACCTAAAGTCCAAGTTATTATATGGTGTCAGAACACACACCATTCGGAAGGTACAAATTCTTAGTTTTGCCTTTTGGAAATTCGTCCGCACCGGAAGTGTTTCAGAAAGCAAACGTAGAAATCTTTGGTGATATACCCGGAGTAGAGATAGTTTTTGACGATTTAATAATCGCAGCAACGTCAAAAAAATGACGAGCATGACAAAATACTGAAACAAGTATTGGATAGGGCCAGGGAAAACAATGTCAAGTTTAATGTAGACAAGTTTCAATTCAAGACGAAGGAAGTTAAGAATGTTGGTCATATTATCTCTGAGTCAGGACTCAAACTAGATGAAGATCGAGTGAAAGCCATAGTTAACATGCAGATCCCTAAAAATAAAAAGGATTTACAAAGGTTCCTTGCATGGTTAAGTATGTAACTAAGTTTATCCCCAACATGTCAGAAGCAACAGGTCCTATGAGAGCTCTTCTCAAAGATAACGCTGACTGGCAGTGGCAACATGAACAGGTCAGGGCATTTGAACATGTTAAAAGCCTACTATGTACGGCACCTGTACTTGCTTTTATGACCCTAAAGAAAAATTGTGCATCCAAACAGACGCATCTCAGTCAGGATTAGGTGCATGTTTAATGCAAGGTGGGCATCCTATAGCCCATGGTGCGAATTAACGACTTTGCAGAGGGGGGGATGGCTTAGAATAGTATTTTCGTTGGCAAACCGCGGTCTGGGGCAAAGGTCCAGACGCCGGAGGCGAAATTTTTTGGGGGTATAATTGCCCTTGAGATGGCCTTAGAAGCGAACTCAGGAAAAATTTGGGGGTATTATTGCCCTCAAGATGGTATTAGAAGCGATCTGAGGTATTATTTTGAAAGGAATATGTGTAAATTGACACATAACGAAATAAAGTCACTTCATATGGTATGAGATGAGACGGGAATCCAGAGGTGGGGATTTAGCCATCCCCGGCAGGGATACCTTTCAGTAAAACAGAGCCAGGGATGAAATAACCAGAGGGGGAAATCCCCCCCCCCCGTCAATTCGCACCCTGCTATAGCCTATGCCTCGCGCAGCTTAACCAGTGCAGAGGTAAAGTGGGCTCAAATCGAGAAGGAACTCTGTGCGATAGGTTATGCATGTGAAAAGTTCCACAACTATGTGTATGGTCAAGTTGTTCAGGTACAGTCTGATCATAAGCCCCTAGAATCAATCTTAAAAAAAGATGTGTGTCAAGTGTCGGCTCGTCTACAAAGGCTCTTTCTTAGATTTCTGAAGTACCAACTAGAAGTAGTGTACGTCCCAGGCAAGCTAATGTTTGTGGCAGACACACTGTCAAGAGCCTATCTGTTAGATCCAGTGTCTGATGACAAAGAACTTAATGTAGTGGTTCACTCTGTTAGCAAACATTTGCCAGTTTCGCCATCACGTAGACTCACATCACGTACAGCGTTAAAAGCAGCAACAGAGAAAGATGCTGATTTACAATGTGTCATAAGAATACATGCAGTAGGTTGGCCTGACAGGAAAGAAAAAGTTCCTGGGGGAGCTAGGTTCTATTGGAACAAACAAGAATCGATCTCTGTAGATGATGGTTTAGTATTTCTAGATGATAAGCTAATTGTCCCTTATGCACAGCGTAAAGAGGTCTTAGATAAAATTCACGAAGGTCATCAAGGTATAAGTAAGACAAAAGCATTAGCCCGTCAAAGTTTGTTTTGGCCGGGAATGTCTGTTGACATTGAAAAATTAGTTCTTAAGTGTAGAGTGTGAAAAGTTTCGTAATCAAAATCAAAAAGAAACTTTAAAGCCGCACCCAGTCCCTGATAGGTCATGGGAGAAAATTGGATGTGACATTCTTGAGTTTGGAAAAACCAGCTACTTAGTAGTAACTGACTACTTCTCAAAGTGGATGGAAGTTCTTAAAATCGGTAACAAAACAGCTCAGGAGCTGATAATCCAACTCAAAAGTGTGTTTGCAAGATTTGGAATACCTGAAGTCTTAATGTCGGACAATATGCCTTTTGAAAGTAAGGAATTTAAAAAGTTTTTGAAAGATTGAGAGTTTGAGCTTGTGACATCAAGCCCTACCTTTGCACAATCAAACGGATTGGCAGAGAGATCGGTTCAGGTAGCTAAAAGAATGTTGAAGAAAATGAAAGAAACTGGGTCAGATGACATTAGTATGTCTCTGTTACAGTATCGTAATACTCCGATAACAGGTTTAAAAGTAAGCATGTCACCAGCTGAAATCCTAATGTCCAGAAAATTAAAAACAAATGTCCCAACTTCATCAGAGTTGTTACAACCAAACTGTGTATCAAATGTAAAGGCTCAGTTAGAAAGTAGACAGAGGGAACAGAAACACTTCTATGACAAAACAGCAAAAGACCTAGAGAGCCTAAAACCAGGTCAAAATGTTTGTGTTAGGAGAGGTGATGTGTGGCAACCAGCCAAAGTAGTGGGTGTTCATGAATCCCCAAGGTCGAACAACATTCTTACTGTGGATGAGTCTCTGCTGAGGCGCAATAGAAAAGATTTAATTGTGTATCTAAAAATAAGTAAGTTGTAAAAGACAATAGTAGTTACTTAAATGTTGACCACGCTGTTGAGCCAAGTAGCCAAGTAGTTTGTCAAGAAAGTGTAGACAATACATGCAAGGCAGAGATCAGCCACGTGACAAATTTCAGGTCATACTAGGAGTGGTAGGCACGTAACAAAGCCAATAAGATTTGATGATTATGTGCAACATGTTGTAATAAGTGAACCCGTGAATTCAATCTCGGGAAAAGGGAAGGTGTAATAAATGTCTGTGCATTAAATAATATTACAACAACAACTATAATCGATAGTCGAACTATGTTACAACAACAACAACTATAATTAATAGTCAAACTTTGTGACAACAACAACTATAATCGATAGTCGAACTGACAGGCAGTTCTCACATCATCTAGTTGTCATGCCATCTTCTAGCCCGGAAGGAAACAGCATTGAGCTGTCATTGTATGAAACTTTGTATTCATCTTAATAAATTACAGTCATCCTGATATTTTAAGTGTCATCAATATTTATTGTGCATACCAGCCGTAAAGTCCAAGTTATTGGATGAGCGTAGCGAGCGAAGCGAGCGAAACGAAGATTCCATTTCACTACACCGGAGAAAAAAATCCGGAATGTTTTTTTTCCTTTATTTTTTATTTTTTTGTATTTTTGTCTGTTTGTCCACACGATTCCGGCTAAACCGATACTCCAATTGAGATGAAATTTTCTGGAGGCCTTCGAAATCTCTGAACTTAGAACTGCCACGTTTTTGAGCGCAATCGGAAAAATATTTCTCATGAAAATCGCAATTTTACGATTTTTTTCGATTTTTAAAAAATTTCTTCGACTTATAACACCTACATGCTTTATCCGATTTTAATGATTTTTGCTCAGAACCTTTATTTTATGAATTAAGATATTCGTGTGAAATTTGAGCGCAATTGAAAAAATATTTATCATAAAAATCGAAATTTTACGGGTTTTTTCTTTTTTTAACAATTTTTTGACTTATAACACCTACATGCTTTATCCGATTGTAATGATTTTTCACAGAACCCTTATTTTATAATTAATAGATAAGTATTTAAATTTGAGCGCAATCGAGAAATTATTTCTTATAAAAATCGCAATTTTACGATTTTTTTTCTTTTTTTAACAATTACAATTAATTTAAAAAAAATTAAAATTAAAGTTAATTTTTTATTTAATTTAATTTAATTTAAAAAAAATCAACTTAGTAATGATTTTTCCACAGAACAACAGAAAATCCGCATAACACATGGCAGCTCAATGCACCAATTACGCTCATCCAACAACGCGGCGGGACTTAAAAGCACAAATTTTTGGGGTTTTAGGCCAATTTCGGGGGGAAAATCGAATTTTTTTCACTTTTTTCAAAAAATTCGTTTTCCTAGTTATAAAGAGATGAGTTGCCTCATTCTTCCACGCTTACCTCGCATGTGCACGATCTCACGGCCACCTGCCATGCTTGGAGAAGTCACGGCCTACTGGTTCATAGATAGATGCCAGGATAATCACATGTCATATCCTAATCAACATGTGGTACAGTTTCTAAATATCTCGTGGGAAACCTGCCATGTTGCAATACGCATGTCCCTCTTCAGAACTATATAGGTATAAGTATGTTATAACGAATGTAAACCTCGGTAAAAATCTTCGGTCAGCTAGGTTAGTCGTACGGGATTCGAACCCGGGACCTCCTGAATCAAGAGTTTGGCGCTTTACGCTTGAGCAGCCTCCGCCCTCGGGTTCGAATCCCGTCGAGACCGGCAATCCTGACTGAAGGTTTTTTCCCGAGTGCAAGGGATTGAGTCCTCTTAAATAGCCCTCGGACATCCTTATACCCAATTGGCAATGACCTAGGAAGAGGGTCACACCGGTTAAATCTGAACCTACAGCGGGCATCTTACAAAAATTTATTTATTTACTGTCTGTCGGTAATCAAACGGTGGCGTCTCAAAATGTTTTCCTATGGAACAAAGACATTATATTTCATTTCATAAAGGGAAATGACCTATATCATAAAACATTAATATTTTTATTAACAACTTCAAAGAGAGACAGAGAAAAGTTCTTATTCTTACGCCTTTTAAATGATCTCTCGTTGTATCGAAACTGCTCCTCCACCAACGCGACAGTAAATTGAGTTCAAAAGCACTTGAGCTTTGTGTTGGCTCTAGAGTCTAGAGAACAATAAAAAAACGTTATTGGAATAAGAACGTTTAGCGAAAGTGCATAATGTGATACCTATTTGTAAGAATTGGCAAATCCTATAGATTTTTCATATTGGAAAGCGGGGGCGGGGGGTTCAATGTGTTCAAACAAGAAATGTAATCAATGCTTGTTTATTCTAGGTTGGAGTGGGACTGCAGATTGAGCAAGAAACTAGATCTTCACAATGACCAAGTCAACATACAACTCTCTCTCTCTCTCTCTCTCTCTCCCTCTCTCTCTCTTGTGGTCAGCACTCGACAAAAAGGAGAAGAACTGGTAAGTCAAAGTGAACAACAACCTGTAACTTGGTCAATGTTACACGCACTGCCTGAATGAAGCCCCTTGTGGCGCTAGCGAGATAGAGAGAAAACCCCTCTCCATGTTATTCCCTTACAATTTACAAATACCAGCAGCACATAATCAATTTTCTATGGGGGTGGGGGTGGGGGTGGGGGGTGATTGTCTTGAATAGCAGGAATGATTTTTGCTTCTGATCGGAACATTCGGATATCCTTTTGAATTTGATGTAAACAATTCTTTCAAATATCAACTATGTGATGAAAAGTGAGAAAAAGAAATTCGCTGGAAAGCCCACAGGAAGGGGCAAGGGAGGGCAGTTGCGCGGTTGCGCCCCCACCCCCGGACAAAGCACATAAAACAAAAAAAATCAGTATTTATATCGAACAGTTGAAACTAAAATTTAAAAAAATGGTAGGTAAAATATTTTGAAAATTGTATTCAGCCCCCTCCTTTTTTCTAAACCCCACCATTCTAAAAACCTGATTTTCAACATTTTCGCCTGTGGTGGCGCTATTGTTGGGGGGCTCTGCCCCCCAAGCCCCCTGTGCTTGCCCAACGAAAGTACAAATTGTAACTTTTCCCCCCCCCCCCCGCCACAATTCCTGCGGGCGCCCATGATAGAACCCGATAGAACTTCAAAGCTTTCCAGAATAAACCCCTCCCATTCTGCTTCAAAACCCGGTTTTTCAATCTCAATTGTCGGAAAAGGTTTTCCGAAATCATACTGCCCGCCGATATAGGTTGGTCGCCAGTTCGCTACCAGCCGCTGACAAAACCGCACGAATTCATTCCTAAGTCTTTCATCCAATTAATTGAATTAAAATAACGAATTCCGGGACTGATTAATAAATACATTATCATCAATATCATATATCATCAAAGATACTAAATTGTTTCTGAAGAGGGGCAAATACCTTGTCCCTGAACAAGTTTCCTACGCAATGAAATTATTAAATTTTTCCTTCAAGTTCTGTAAATATAATGTTATGAATAACGTGAATAACAAGCCACGTTTCCGCTGATTCCTATAATAACAATCCAACCTGTTGCTGCTGGTATTACCCGTCGGCCCCCACACGAACTAATTACCGCCTAAACACTGTCATTTCGGTCCATTACCGCGTCGATTACATAATCTGTCCCATGCAGCCAGCGTGCAGAGTGGCTGGCATCCCACACAGGCATTGTATGTGAAACACTTCGTGGTGAGAACAGAGAAGGAATCCATTTCCCACAGTCAGTCGGCGAGTTAGTGTAGACTGCTCTATCCCTCCTTCGCCTCGAGTGAGGCGCTGGATGCGCGCGCAGGTCCGGGCAGACGCATGGAGGGCGGCCATCTTAGTTGTGTGTCTCGCTTTGTCTGGTGCGGGGCGGCTGGATGCGCGCGCAACACCGGGCAGACGCATGGAGGGCGGCCATCTTAGTTGTGTCTCGCTTTGTCTGGTGCGGGTGCTGTGGATGCGCGCGCAACGCCGGGCAGACGCATGGAGGCGGCCATCTTAGTTGTGTGTCTCGCTTTGTCTGGTGCGGTGCTGCTGGATGCGCGCGCAACGCCGGGCAGACGCATGGAGGGCGGCCATCTTAGTTGTGTGTCTCGCTTTGTCTGGTGCGGGGCGGCTGGATGCGCGCGCACCTCGGGCAGACGCATGGAGGAAGCCATCTTAGTTGTGTGTCTCGCTTTGTCTGGTGCGGGGCGGCTGGATGAGCATTGAGCAACTTCATAAAGATGCCCTTTGTGTTGCAACATGGTAGCATAGATTTCACTCCAGAGTCCAGATTCCGCAAAGTCTAGAGTTCTAGATGTTTGATTGATGTAAACTCATTCTGTTACCAATCCAAATGAATGCAGTAAAGAAAACGTCTACATATGAATTGAAATCTTGCGTAAGCCTACTTTTCCAACGACTCAGCTTCCGGTACAATGGAATCTGAATGGTATCTCCCCAATCTCCATACAAGAGGTTCAAGTTCCCGAATGTGGATATAAAATGGCCGCCGGTGAAGTATTGCGCCTGCCTGCTTTTCCTTTTCCACAAATCCAAATAGAAGCAGTAAAGAAAACGTCTACATATGAATTGAAATCTTGCGTAAGCCTACTTTTCCAACGACTCAGCTTCCGGTACAACGGAATCTGAATGGTATGTCCCCAATCTCCATACAAGAGGTTCAAGTTCCCGAATGTGGATACAAAATGGTCGCCGGTGAAGTATTGCGCCTGCCTACTCCTTCTCCACAAATCCAAATGGATGCAGTAAAGAAAATGTCTACGTATGAATTGAAATCTTGCGTTAGCCTACTTTTTCAACGACTAAGCTTCCGGTACAATGGATTATGGAATCTGAATGGTATGTCCCCAATCTCCATACAAGAGGTTCAAGTTCCCGAATGTGGATACAAAATGGCCGCCGGTGAAGTCTTGCGCCTGCCCACTCCTCCTCCACACTCAGCATCCAGATGTCCCAGTAGATGGACCAAGCCCTGGGTTCCCAGCGTACGGAGGCAGGTCCGCCCTTGGATTGCGTCAGTCAGTCTGTCTGTCTATCTGTCTGCCGGAGTGTGGCAGGCGTGCGTTCATCAGGGGGGGAAGGGGGGGGGGGTTGCCCCCGTGCGGGCCACAGTGGGGACATCTACCTGTAGCCGAAACCCAGAACAGACATGAGGAATACACCCACAATACTTCTACACATCAACCATAAATGGGTCCCCTCAAGTAACCTAGAAAAAGGGGGATAAGGCCCCCCTCCCCCCACCCCCTTTTTTAAATTGAGGATAATGATCAAGAATTCTAGATATTTGATGAGCCAAATGTAGATTTTTTCTCTTTATTATTTTGTCTTTCCTTTCGGGTAGAACTGCTTTGATGGGAGTTCCGTGAGATTATTACCATAAATGCCAAAAATTGTAGAACTTGTAACAGTTTTTTATTTTGTGTGGTAACAATTCGTAATAAGTTTTTTAACCATATTAATGCGACATAAGGCACAATGGCAAAGGCACAGGCACCAACCACATCTGAACAAAAATAGCTGACCAGCCAATATTTATGAATTTCTCAGAAGGGTCCGAACTCCGAACATTCAAAATAGCATAACTCTTATGTCTTCCCCATAGTAATTAACTTGTTATATTTCATTGCAATAACTCTGACAAGAGTGACACCTCCTAATTAAGATCAGCGGTTCCGTTATAATAATAACTGTTTCTTTTATATCTATCTGGAGCATTTTTTGTTGGATATTATATCGAAACCCGAGAACTATAGTACTAAACCTATAATTATATGTCAAGTCAAGACAATTGACTGGTCTGGAAAATCTTAAGATATTTTTGAGTAGGGTGAATGTGAAGGGCGATGGGAATGCCCAAAGGCTGTTTAGAATGACTTAATCCCTTGCAAACCTTCAGTCAGGATTGAGTTGTGGCGAGGTTCGAATCCAGGACCTCCCTAGTCAGAGTCGCGCGTTTTGTTTGATCGATCGATAATAAAGAAATTGATTAAATAGAAAATCAAAATATTACAAAAATTAACCATATTAAATAACTAATACATCTAAATTTAACCAAACTTTTTGTTTTATATCAAAAATATTTTTAAAAATCTAAAATTGAAGTGAAAACAAGTAATTCGTGAGCATTATAATATATTGTAGTGTTAGTGTTGAAACAGTACTTATAGATATGAAATTTATATTTTGAAAAAGTGATTAAAAACTAAAAAAAAAACATAAATTAAATTAATTACGAATTTGTGTGTATTATTTATGCATATTATTATCCCTCTGACAATTATTTATTATATTGCATTCTTCCCCCCGGTCTCTCTCTCTCTCTCTCTCTCTCGTCTTGTCTCAGCTCCCGACCACCGGGAATCGAACCCGGATCCCCGAGCGGATCGTGCACGACTGTGGACACGATCCCCCGCCCGTGGCAAGGCCAGTCACTTCACTATAGAGAGACCAGTCAGGACAAGATTCCCAACTTATCTCTGTCCTGTCTTGCGAATGCTGTTGTGGATCACCTTGCATCTTGCCAATACGCGCGATCAGGTGGATTCTTTATTCTCTCTTTCTATTTGGGACGGGGGCTACATTTCGAGACCCGTCTAAGTTCTTCTCAAATGCAAAAAGTGAGCGATATACATCTTTTATCGTGAGACGTGACAGCGACACACGCACATACGGACACAAGATTGATGCAAATAACTTCGCTCCCTTATAGCAGAGTTGGTGATGGATCTTTGTCAGATGGTGGCCATAAATAAAACAGGTCGCTATACAAGATTTTATTGGGGGGACGGTGTGTGTAGAGGGGGGGGGGGAAGAGATTTTTGGAAACAACATAATTTATTAATTATATTGATTCCATAAATATATCATTGTGTTCTTTTGGATTTGGATTTCTGTGTAAAATGTATTAAATTAATTCAAGAATGATTCCAGATGATTAAAAGCATTTGTGGTTTGGGGAAAACCTCAACACTTTATAATTCGTAGAACAGATTAATGTGGATTTAAAATAGTTCCATATAAATTAATCGCATTGTTTTGGAGATGAAAGCACAAAACACCATGTATAAAATCATCTCACGGATTTGATTTAAAATTAAAACACATTTTGTAGTAGAAAACCAGCCTTTAATTTGAGTTTGGCTACCCTGAGTAAAATATATGGGTATTTTGTTTTTTTCTGCGGTCTTCCGATCTTGTGAAAATTTTCAGGGGACAAAAAAGAAATGTTGATGTTTCTTATAAAAATTGTTTTTGCCATACAGTGTTTTATATCATGGTTGTCTTTCTTTACCGCACTATAATAGCTACTCCAATCTTGATTAAATTATCATGGGATCTTCTAAACCTTTGAACTTCGATATTATAAATTTAAGTATCGCACTATTTCGATTTTTTGAACGAAGGTTGCATCATAAAGTAGGAAGAGCCACATGCTCATCCATCAACGCGATTGCCAGTGGCGTAGGAACCGGGGGGGGGGGGGCAGGGGGGCCAAACTATTAATCCAAGAATTTCCGTAGTAAACATGCACATCCACTTATACAATTCGACAGTCACCTTGGTAAAACGAATATGTTTGCCTGTATGCTTCGTCATTACATGAAAAATATGGCTGAAATTTACTAAAATGGGCCATTTCACGTTCATTTTTTTAGTTTTTAGATCGCAGGTTGCTGTAAAACATTGTTAACAGAGTCCGAGTGCAGTTAATTAAAACATGACGAAATAACAGCTGTGCTGTAGTATGGTGAATTGTTTTCGCCTGGGGCCCTTGCCCCAGATCCCAGGTGCATGCCGCCCACAAAATCTGCTAACAAATTTGTTCCCCCCAACTTTCAAAACGTTCGGCCTCCGCGCCTGGTCTCGGCCGTCTTCATGATTTCGAAACTTTTAAATCACTTGAAGAACAATCTCTCTACCCCCCGAACACCCCCTTGTGTCAACAGCATCTGCCCACCCCTCCGAGGTCACAGAATACGGAAGCGGAAGACAGGGGTGAGCAGTGATTTGACCCCCTACCCTGACAAGAGCGAGCGAGACGTGGGAATCACCTGGACTCAGCTCAAAGATATTCTACGTCGATACAGGAGCTTTGTTAGACTTGTGTAAGGGGTTGACTCATGTGATGTGAACACTGAGGAAGTGTATGGGTGGGGACACACTACACAGATGCTGTTAATTAAAGAGCTAACAGAACTGAATGGCTGATCACATATGTGGGTTAACAACCCCCAGCAGAGCTCGATTACTATATCAAATACGTCCGTTTTAAGAAAATACCTTTTTTTGCTCCACTGACTGAATGTCACCGCAGATCCAATGACGAAGAAAATGAAGGATTTTTAAAATAATAATTTTTTAAAATGATTTTTAACGATTTTGATTTAGTCAAAAAGTTGAAAATTAACCATTTCATATTGTTATTGATTGATAATCTGCGACTGAGGGGCTCGCCATGTTTGCTTCTTGACGACTATGCAATGTTTTGTTTCATACCTCGGATGCTTCCTCGCCGAGCTGTCAAATGTGTCCTTATTCCACCGTAGTAGAGTGTATGAATTCTTTCTTTCTTTTGAGAGGAATGTCATAGATTTTGTTTTGAATCCCCGACAATTATTGTTTTTAGTGGATAAGTGATCAAATTAAACAGATTTTACGAATTCTTGTAAACGTTTGGAGAACTTGCAGCACAAATCCATCATCTGTAATTGCTAAATTCTGAATTGAGTGCATTTATTAATCACCTGCATAGTAATGTGAGCACAGCACACAGAGCCCCCCCCCCCGAACCTGTGGTTTAGCACCCTGGAATTAGGGTTGGGCCGGGGTTGTTTATGTAGTAGTTATTGAATAATGAAACTCCTATTTGAAAGGGGTAATGGGAAAAGGGTGAGGTATAAGACGTTCATATGAATTGATTAGAATTTTGAATTCGATTAAGCCCAAAGTTTGTTTGGACCAAAGGGAATTCTGTTAGAAATTGAAATTGATTTCTTATATTTTTTACTACTGTTTGTAGTAAACAATAATTATAAATTGAAAAAACTATAATTGTTCGTTTATGGGTTTGACATTACTAGGTTCGAATCCTGGATTAAATAAATAAATACGTATTTCGAGTACCCACTCAGTCACATAACTCATTTTCAGTGGGGGACAGTAATAATAAATAATAATAATAAAATAAAATAAAAAGAGTAGTAGGCCCTTCGGAATTAATGTGTTTGAATCCTCGTCGTCGGGGAACTCTCCCCTTTCCCTTGACGACCTCCCCGACGACGACGACGACAACGACGATGACAACAAGAATGATGACAAAGACGATGACCAGTGACGACCACGACGTGAGAGCCCCGTACATTTCCTTCCCATATCCCTTGGCTAGAGTGGCGCATGATGACCTTACGGTTGACGCGCCCTTAAACTTAACGAATCCAAAATCCTGGTTATCCCCTTCATGGCTGGGTTCTAATCCTGACTTGACCGAGGCATTACTGGGTTCGAATCCTGGATTGGCCAACCTTTTTCCCTTCGTTACTTATCCTGGATAAAGTCTTGGGCATGGCTGGGTTCGAATCCTAGCTTGACCGGGGCATTACTGGGTTCGAATCCCGGCTTGACCCTTCGACATCGACATCATAAATCATCATCAATCACAATAATCACCCGCACAACCTTGTCATAACACCAACGCGCGCGGGTGTTCTCTATCTATCCACCTGCTGTATCGCTATGCCTCCCCTCTCCCCCTCCCCCCGTCCCATTACCCTCCCTCCCTCGCCGTCCAGTGTGGGAACTTGTCTAGTTCCTGCCGGCAGATTCCCACACTCGAGAAGTACGGCACTGCACGCTTACCCCCCCTCCCCTTGCGCGAGTACGGAACGCGACTTGTCTCCCTCCCCTCATTTATCTGGTGGGAAAAAGTAGATAGGACACTTGAATTCAGTTCGCTTCTGACTGCGACGTCGGCTGTTAGCTCCTGTTTCCGGTGTGAAAGTGTTTCAACACGTGGACGTCGCGCGACCAACATGTGACAGAACTCACTCGAATAGTGCATTAATTTTTAGTTTACCGTGTGTTGTGACGATAGTTTTGTGCTCCTAATCGTGTGTTGTGACGATAATTTTTAATTAGTGACTTTTGTTTTTATTTATTTTTAATTTTTTGTGAATAAGTGACCTGTGTGCCGACGGTTTGGTTGGATAATTCACTGGAATATAGTGAGTGGTCGCCGTGACTTGTGTGTGAATTAGTGCAAATAAAGAAGATAGTGCAAATGAGAGAAGATTGTGCCAACACTGAAGATAGTGCCAATATGATAATGCCAATGGGGGACGACGAGTACGAACAGTTTGACCAACACAAGCCACAACATGGAATGTCCAAAGCCGAACAGCGAAGGGTGAGTTCTTTATTTGTTTTATTTATATTCATATCAATCAATATCCAACCCCTACTTCCAACTTAGAAGTCGGGTAGGGTGTGGGAGGGTCGCACCACATTCTTGACCCCACGGGTTTATATAGTCATATATTTGTTTAAATTTATTTAGGCCTATTTATAACAATTCCAAGGACGTGTATAACAATAATTTTCGAAATAAGATATAAAACTTTTAATGCTAAATAAATAATAGGCTTTGGGAATAATTTAAAATTAGTGTGTTTATTTTGATTTTTTTTTAAGGTTAGTTATTCTCCTATGACCTAGGGTTAATGCAACACCCCCCCCCCCCCCAACCCGGTACTTTGTTTGCAAGAATACAACTTTGCACAGTAATTTGAATGAAAATTGCAAGTGACGGGTTCGATTCCCGTCCCGGTCGGAATAGCTATCTGTAGCCTACCCAGTAAGGAATTCAGAGTCTTACCTTAGGGGGCGTTACCTGGATGTGGCATGTATTGGATTCTAGGTTGTCTGCGGGGAATGAAGGAACAGGAAGAAACTAAACCTACGGTATGTGAGAAGGGGAACAGAGAGGGTAAAAAACATTCGTTTCAACCCTCCCCCCCCCCAACAAAACCCCCCTGGTGAAAAATCTTGGCAAGATCTTGGCAAGATCTTGACAAGATCTTGGCAAGATTGTATTGTAAGATCTTGTATTTTTCTTGCCAAGATCTTGCCAAGATCTTGCAAGAACTTGTCAAGATCTTGCCAAGATCTTGCAAGATCTTGTAATCTTGGCAAGATTGTGGTTGGTCTATTTATGCGGTACCGGTACGCCTACTTGATGCAATTTCGATACAAACTTTGCCACCTTATTAGATGTTTATCCGTGGCTTGTTAATCTAGGCTAGGGCCTAGGGCAAACACAGGCCTAGGCCTTGTGCCCACCTTATTAGATGTTTATCCGTGGCTTGTTAATCTAGGCCCTGTGAACAAGAACATAAAGCAAGTAGGCGTGCCTGCAGGCTAGGGCAAACACAGGCCTAGACCTATAGTGCAAGGCATAATACTTTTAGTCAACTGTCATCTAAGCCTACTACCTAGGCTACAGTAGTGGTTGTAAATACTCACATAGTCTGAGGTCTGTACAAGACATGGCAACTATCTGTAGCTATTTAAATGTGTATGTGGCCTTTGCTTACGATGTAGACCAGGTCTATTATCAACTGTCTACTCTAGTTCTAAATAAACTGAAACAGTGAGACAGCACAAATGCAGCCTTGCATGGCTTTGATGTAACTGTTAGTGATGACTGATGAGGTTCAAGATGCTAACACCAGGTGGAAGATTTTGACAAGATCTTGTTTATATCTTGTTTCTAACCAAGTTCTTGCCAAGATCTTGCCAGTAATATTCTTGTTAAGAATCTTGCCAAGATCTTGCCAAGAATATTCTTGTCAAGAATCTTGGCAAGAAATAAACAAGATCTTATTTCAATGCAAGATCTTGGCAAGATTTTGACAAGATCTTACTTAACACAAGTTCTTGGCAAGATCTTGCAAGATCTTACTTGACAAGAATTTTCACCAGGGCCCCAACCTACCCTCGTCAGAGCGTAACTTTGGCATCTCATAATCTGCTGTTTGTTTTAAACTAAAATTATAAATTACGTTTAAAATTCGTCTTTTTAGTTTGGTCTTTATTTTATGTAAGAACGGTGATGAAGTTTCTTTGTTGTTAAATTATATAACTTTCATTAGTCCCCCCCTTTACCACCGTCGGATCGTCACCAATATTGATCAGTGTCTGGCGATAGAATACAATATTGGAATGTCCTGCGTTTCATTTTGGCAGTTTTGTTTGGCTAGGGCTAGGCGACCCCCCAAATAGTTGGCGCCCGACACAGACTTCAGCCAGCTTGCGCATGAGACACTGACCTTATACAATACAAAAGACGATTATGAAGAACGTGAAGGAAATGGGATGGAGTGGCCGCCGACTATAAAGAAAGAAAGGAAAGAAAGGGGTATTCACCGCGACGCGACGACACCCGGTGCCAGTAGTGAGGCCGGTTGGCTACTATGCAGCCAGATAGGAATTCGAAACAAGTCTTGACTGAGGAATACCTCGTTGAATCTTCGATCAAAACACTTGACTGAGGAATACATCGTTGAATCTTTGCTCAAAACAAGTCTTGACTGAGGAATACCGCGTTGAATCTTGAATCTTGAATCGAAAATTTGAACTGAGGAAAACCTAGTCAAATCTTCATATCGGTTTTCCGGTAGATGCGGTAGCCATATTTGATCAGGCGACCTTCATGTCCTGTAACTGAAATTTAGATTCAATTTCTCTCCTCAGCCGTGAAAGGAATCTCCAGTGGGGTCATGATGTACGACTCAGGATTGCCAGATCGGGAATCAATCGAAATTCGAACCTACTCCTTCCAAACAGAGAGTTTTAGTTCTCTTTCCGTAGCCACCGAAAATTCTGTAAGAAGCTTTTTCCAAGGTTTTCCCATTCCCTTAGGGTAGGTAGTCAAATAAAACAACGAAAGGGCCCAAACTGTTTCCCCCCTACACAGTTTTTCTACGAACCAATTAGAGTTGAACTTATAGTGTTACGGAATGTAGTGAGTCAGATTTACTGGCGGCGGGAGTCGAACCGCGACCCCGGAATAGAGTCCCTGGCTTAATGCTTGAGCTGCCCCTGTAGGTCCAAGGAAACAAAGTATTACTCAGCTCAGACAGTGCTTGTCTAAAGCTTGTCTAACTGGACTTGGGATAGCGTCAAGGAATGTGTGAGTCAGGATTGCCGTTGGCGGGAGTCGAACCGCTCGCTCGTGACGGTGAATGATGTTGATTCACAAGAAGTTCAGGTTGTAGCTTCACCGTCAGAATCAACAACAGGGCTTTGTGTTGTGTGTGACTGGCCCAATATGACACAACTGTGGTGACCTGACAGGTAGAGAGGCAGGTGCAGGAAGCTGGAGCACTATTTTATTTGCATAGTGTTTAGACTGTTAGCCTTTCACTAGGGGGGAGAGAGAGAGAGAGAGAGAAGGGTGGGGGTAGCCGTAGACCACGTGCTTCCTCGTATCACACTTGGTAGGGTTGTTATCAGGCTCGTAGAGAAACCCTTTTTCGGGGGAGGTGGGGAGAGGGGGGGGGGCTTTATTTTGCAGCACATCCTAGCAGTGGCGTAACTAGTATATGTCTTATGGGGGGATGAGAACATGTGTGTAACCTCAAAAGATCAATGTAGATGAAAATATCAATGAAAGGGGTAGGGCCTATGTGGGTAAGGTTGCCAGACGTCCCGATTTTGGGTATTGTGTCCCGCGTATAGTTTTGTGTCGGGATTTTAATTATCGCAAAATAATAATAATATTAGGGCATACATAACGAATTTACCATTTCATAAACAAATTTATAACACTTTTGAGATTGCGCGGAGCCGCTCTGTCAATTTCTTTTGCTAGGCCTAATCGTTTGCGTCTCAAGGGCTCGTAGATGTAGGAGAGACAACGCAGTGCTAGCTATCGCCGCTAGGTCGCTGCACAGTATACGGTGCGCCTGCAGCGTGACGCGCAGGCAGCCCGCTGTACACCACACAAGCTAAGTATTCATAAATAAATCGCTCCAGACAGACGAAAGTATGAGTCATTAAGGCAAAAGTTTTAACGAGCAGGAAGCAAGAAGGTTTATTAATATTACTGCCAAGGGTCAAAGTTGTATCTCAAGCAGGTTTCGAATTAGAGGTACTTTTGTAGATGGGGGTGCTATTGGGCATGGCTGCTATTTCATTCACCTTGATAGTACCATCATCCATTGGCAGGGCTACGATTAGCAAATAAGTTACGGTACATGATGCTTGTCTGAATGTTTGTAGTAATCATGGTGGTAGAAGAGTGAATTGTGCATCTGAAAAGCAAAATTATGCACCCCTTACCCCACCCTACCGTACCGATTATTTTGAATTGACTTCTAGCAACCTTATAATATGGTGTCAGCCTAAAACAGTTTATGTGTTATGTACGCTCTTTCCTGGGTTAAGTACATGATTGTGTACAATAAGTGGTCTGGGGGGGGGGGGGGGGGGGGGGGGGGGGGGGGGTCCTCGTAAAATGTGGAGTGTAATTGGAGTATTTTTATACGAGTTTTCATTTACAAAAACCTGAAAAATAATATGTGTGTATGTAAAGTAAGAGACATATCTCATTATTTATACAAAATCTCAATAAATAAATGATATCGAATAAAAATTGTTGCTATACGTCCCCCTCTGACCATTTTCGGTTTTAGCTCGTCCGTAGTTATTTCACTGCACCCAAATACCGACTGTGACGGGTGACTGTAACTAGGTTTTTCAGTTAGAAGCCGTGGTGATTTAAGACGAACTAGATGTTTATCACTATGGGGGGGGGGGGTCATAGTTAAAAGTGAGGGGGGGAATCCTTCACCCCCTCCCCTTCCTGCGCGCTTAATTGTAATAAGGTGTTTTTAATTAGTGTGTAATGTCGCATCATCGTCACAATTATCAATATTAATCATCATGGTCGAAATAATATGATTTCAAAATCTATTACTTAAATCCCCCCCCCCCCCCCCTGCCCGTTATTAATGGATCGTATTTTAAAGTTACTGGAAGCGCGTGTTGTTGTGTTTAGCATCATCGCCAAACGCTAATGTACTTTCTTTTGCAGGGGCGTAGTCAGGATTTTGATTCTGAGGGGTGTGGGGAGTGGGGGTGAATTTCGGGGTTATATTAAGAAATATTTTGTAGAACTGCCCATGAAACTATCATTTCGATTTCTTACATTGCAAATAGACACATTTTACTAGTTTTTAGAATACTTTTCCTGATAATTCATCAAATTGTGAAGATTCATACACTGTCAGTTTACAAAATCTTGCCATATGTAGGGCCTACATATGTATTCCACTTCCACATAGTACATAGTGCTACTTAGTTTTAATATAACCCTTCTACTGATTTGGTGGGGGGATAGGACACCCTGACCCCCCTCGCTATGCCCCTGTACTTTTTTCTCGATCCACGACTTATTCCGATCCGTAATAGTCAGATTGTGGATCCTTGAGAAATCCTTAGCAAAGCGCCATTGAGAACAATCTTCCACGCACATCACTCAAATTCCACCGAATCTTTCAAATCTCGACAATGAAGAAAATACCGTTTCAAACTCTGAAGCAGGCTGTCAAGATCGGGTCAAATAAAACCTGCCGACCATCGTAAATTCACCATGTGTTCCGCTCGCTTTTCTCAAGAAAGTTGCGAGGACAAAACCAAAATTTCGTCGGGGTTTATGGCCCCAGCTCGGGTCGACTACCCTAGCCCAACAAAACACTCTCTTGTTTATGACTTTATTGTAGAAATTACTTCGATACAAAGCAGCAGTCCCGTCCTAGTTTCAACCTGTCTTTGTTTAGTGTTATTTCCCCGCAGGTGGCAGCCCTGCGCGGCTGTTGGTTTGAAATGTGCCGCGTTTTCATGCCCCTACTTTTAGTTTTATGATGGGTATTGTCACGTCTTGAGGAATATAAATGGTAGACGCTCTTGGCGTAGTTGGTCGTAAACCGATTTACTGAAACCGTTGAATTCCTCGTTCATGTTGGTTCGCTCGCTTGAAGTACGAAGCAACATTCAGTTTGTATTGCGATGCCAAACTATTATTCCCAATCGATATCCAATCGCGCTTAGAATTTTTTTAATTTATTTTTGTTTATATATTTATCGATACAACATTTTGTTAGCCAATATCGATCAATTTTTAAAGAATATGGAGTAAAACCTAAAAATAGATTTTTATGCTGTATTAATTATTGAATTGAACAATATCGAATCATTGATCGAACCGATATCGTTTGACATATTATAACTATTTGTAACTTTTATACATTGCATTGATTCAAGATGCTTAGTTTGATTTTCATTACAGACAATCATGTTTAATTAGCGAATAATAACGTTTGAGTGTGTAGATAATTCTCCCCCCCCACCCCTTCCGCTCGCCGTAGACCATATTCATAATAGAAGATAGTTTATGGATGTAGATTTTTTAGTTTTAGGCCTACCCACTTTGAAATTGATAGCAAAATTGTGATAAGAATTGTTCTTGTTTTCAAATTTCAATTCTCTCTCCGATAGAAAAGTTCACGTGTTATTAGAGTATGGTATGACTTTGGAGTTTTCATTTATTCATTTTCAACGAGGCATAATAAAATAAACACACGTATACACAATTGTATAAACACATGCGCCTGTTTTGTTTATACATATTGTGTGACCCCCCCCCCCCCCCCCCCCACCGTTGGTCGGCATTTTTAAATTTGACTCAATCTCACCATTAGCCATTGAACCTAAAAAACAAATTTCATTTAGGGGCCTCCCTAGTAGCACACGGAAGTTTAGTTTATCCATGGCCCATGACCGTCGCGCCATGCCATGGCAAAATTGCAAGGGCCATACAAGAACCATGCACGATCATGACTAGTTGGGCATGGTTATTGCTAGGCCCATTGACGAGTTGCCACGGAATGGATTTAGGTAAAAGGTTGACACATGGCCCATGCATGATGCACCACACGGCAGGGACAGTGGCCATGGCAACCACCTGGCACATAAACGAAGCGCCACAGCCCGGCTAGTAGATCATGGAAATCACATGGCACATACACGACGCGCCACAGCCCGGCTAGTAGAGCATGGCAATCACATGGCACATACAAGACGCGCCACAGCCCGGCAAGTAATGCATGGCAATCACATGGCACAAAGATAATGTGCCACAGCTTGGCTAGTAATGCATAGTTATCTCATGGCACATATACGACGCGCCACAGCCTGGCCAGTTGTGAATGGCAGCCACATGGCACATACACTATGCGCCACAGCGTGGCCAGTAGTGCATGGCAATCGCAAGGCACATACACAATGTGCCACAGCTTGGCTTATAGAGCATGGCAATCACGTGGCACATACACGACGTGCCACAGCTTATCGATCGATAGTGGCGCTATCTCTATTGCATTAGAGAAAATATCCACTAAATAATTACAATAATGTATTTGTTGCCTCCATTAATTATTATTGTTAGCTAAGCTTGTATACACACGGTGCGTAATTTTCGGGTTAATATTTTTCTGTTACAATATAAAGCATAGAATTCATACTGCAATCTCTGTAAGTTTGAAACCAAGTTAGCACGTACGTGCACCTTCTACACTTGATTTTGTTGGTCTTGATACTTAGAAAAATTTTCAGTACTCTGGTCTCTCTTCTCTGAGGAGAATCAATAAGAGTCTTTTTTTACCTCAGTACATTTGCTCCATACATGACAAGGGTGTCAGGGGTATTATCGTACATTTGCGCCACGCATGGCAAGCTCCATGGGCAGTACCACGCTAACCATGCAAGTGTCATGTTTAAAAGTCATCCAAGAAAAACTGATTGTACTCGCGGCCAAAACGTTGCATGGCCCATCGACGAGAGTAGGACATGGCCCATGCGCGATCAACGTGCATGGGCCTTGCGCGCTAAACGTGGATGGGCGTTGCGCGATTAGCACGCATGGTGCAGAAAAGTAGGCATGGGTAATTTAAGCTAACCATGCATGTGCCATGTTTAAAAATCGTCCATGGGTTTTGGTTGTACTCGCGGCCAAAACGTTGCATGGCCCATGGACGAGAGTAGGACATGGCCCATGCGCGACTTTCACGCATGGTACTGACAAGTACGAGTACCTTGTGTCCTGCATGGCTAATTGGCGCTAGCCATGCAAGTGCCATGTTTAAAAACCATCGATGGGTTTTGGTTGGACTCGCGGCCAAAACGTTGCATGGCCCATCTACGAGTGTTGGGCATGGCCCATGCGCGGACGTTAAGATAATCGTCCATGGCCCATGCATGGCACTTAACGGTGTGCTACTAGGGCTATTATCCAACATCACTCACACAACACACTTGCACACCCTAATGAAAACCAAAACAGTACAAACTACGAAGTTGGTGTCTCTTTGTCGGTGATTTTAAATAAATATTGTGTTTGTACCTTCAATATTTTAAAAATCTATTGAAATTCCATCCTATCCTAAAAATCGAATGATTGCATTGAATTTGGAGGAGTTCAATCTGAAGACACAAATCAATCTTGAGATCCTATCTGTCCACCATTATTTCGGTTGTGTGCATGCAAAACTAAATACTTTATCAAGTTTCTATACTTTCTCTAGCCCAAAACCAAAACCCCCAAATACCCCCAAACCGTGAAACACCCTCCGGGCTGGGTTTTCCTCAACCCCAGTATCAATTCTGCTATACCCCCCCCCCCCCCCGAATCTAACGTATAGTTGTTGGCTACCTCTATCGTTATGACTGCCTCCCTATTGTCCTAGAGCCCCTCGATCCGGTCTGTCGCCCTTGACCCAGAAGAGAAGGCACAACGAAGACCCCGTTTTCGCGACCCTATTATTACTTTTTTGCAACAATACTTTAATCTCCTCTAGAATCAAGATGGCTGACGGGCTGGGGTAGGTAGGGTTGAGAACTAAGGGTGGGAAAGGGGTTGGCTTCAGACAGATTCATCAATGAAATGTGGGCCAACAGGAAATGGGTTATTTTTAACGTGGTAAGTTATGGTTTCCACGCAGTAAAGTTGGTGCGGCGGAAATGGGCGACCCTCATTCATTTGTTTTATTTTAGTTGGTAACCTTGGAAACACCTGTTGGAACTGAGAGGTTTTCACGCAACTAAAGTGACCGAGTTAAAAAGTAGGATTTCTTTCTTACTCATTGACAGATGTTACAGGTCAAGTGTAACCGCGAGATTCTGATTCGGTAGGTCACGGTCGAGTCCAGCCACAGGCAATCCTGACTGAAAGGTTTTTCAAGGTTTTCATCAGTCGTTTTCAGAGGGCACTTCCCGTTCGCCCTATCTTTCCCATGTTCTTTGTCTTAAAACATTATCTCATAAAAAATGACGAATGATTAAATATAGTGTGTTCTTTTACAAAAGATGATTTTCTTTATCAAGCTTCGATCTATGCTTGCAGGCCCTTTAGGAGTTTTTTTTTTAAATACACTAAAGATGGGTAGAAGATAGTCACAAATACCTGTTTATAAACATTCTCAAGATAACGCATTCAAAGGCAATGAACATTGAATTGCTTTCGAGCATAGATCTAACTTTTCGTTACAATTCGGAGTTTACTTGAGTCTTTTGTCTCTGTTCGTTTGGAAATCGTACTTTTTATCTGTGAGCTACATTTTGTGCTCAATAGTGGCCTGGAAGCCCCTGGACATTCCCTTCACAATTGTCCTAACTCCAATATACAATTAGTTAAGACACCTAAAGACACACCCTGGGCAGGTTTCCCAGTCACTCTTATTAAGGACTTAGTTCTAAGTGAATGATGTGTGCGTCGTCTAGCTAGCCCTGGTTGACTCGGTTGTTTGTTTCAGAGCAACAAGCCGATCATGGAGAAGAGGCGTAGAGCGAGGATCAACCACTGTCTCAACGAGCTCAAGTCCCTCATACTGGACGCCATGAAGAAAGACGTGAGTTAAACCACAGATAATATATTTACTCTTCCTCCAATCTGTTATGAAGAAAGACGTGAGTTAAACCTTATACATTGTCTCGCTCATCCAGATTAGTTGATTCATTTCGGCATTATCCATCTAAATACTTCATTGTTTTCTCAAACAACATTTGCATACTTGAGCCACCATTATCTTGTCCATTCCCCACTCTCAAATAGGATGTTTGGTCGCTGTATTTGGATGAGCGTAGCAAGCGTAGCGAGTGGAGCGAAGACGTCAATTTCACTGACCCCCCAAAATATTTAGCTCGGGTGTTTTTTTTTGGTTTTTTTTTTCCCGTCTGTTTGTTCGCTCGATTCCGGGCAAACGGCATATGCGATCTTGATGAAAATTGTAAGGGACCTTCGTTTTCTCTGAACTTAGAGGTGTATTGTTTTTGGGTACAATCGAAAAAATATTTCTCATGAATATCGTACTTTTACGATTTTTTTCGATTTTTAGTGCGATATTTTCGTGACATTTGGTCCGATTCTGACCAAACGGGTGGGGCTACAACGTTCATATTTTACATGGACATTAAGGTTATGGTGATGTAGTACCTTTTCGAAAGAAAAAGTTGGAGAAGATAGCCAGAATTCATAGAAATAAAAGTTTTAATAAAAGTTTTTCAATTTTTAGAGCGATATTTTCGTCCCATTCGGGCCGATTCTGACCAAACGGGTGGGGCTACAACGTTCAGATTTCACATGGACATTAAGGTTATGGTAATGTAGTACCTTTTGAAAGAAAAAGTTGAAAAAGTTAGCCAGAATCCACAGAAATAAAGGTTTTAATATGAGTTTATTGAGGTTTATAATACCAATTAACACGTAACAATAGAAACTTGACAACAATCACCTACAATGCATTCAAAAAGCACTTGCAAAGGAAAAGTGCAAAAAAACGCAAAAAACGCAAACAAAAAAATTACAAAAACGCTCATCCATCAACGCGGCGGGACTTTAGCGTTTTCCTAGTAATATTGAATTACTTTAAATTTAAAGCATCCACTATCTTTACTAAAGTTCTACATTTGAATGTGGCTTTTCAGAAAAGAATCAGCTGTTATTCTAAATCGCACGGAGCGGTGAGTGAGTGGCTGACTGGGACTGTGTGGGTCACGCAGACTGCCACACACCCGAGCATATGGCAAGCGATTAAATATGTACAATCTTTCGCACATATTGCATCATTTCTCCATTTTATACCATTTTTCACTTCGTGGATAATCTCTTAGTTAATTTATTAGTTATTTCAATCAGTTCACCTCTTTTACTTTCATTTCCCCTTCAATTAACTAGGAAAACGCTAAAGTCCCGCCGCGTTGATGGATGAGCTTTCTTTAAAGTTTTTAGTTTGCGTGGGATATATTTACTTTAGAAAATGCTTTGTTTTGCTGCCTACGCATTGTAGGCGATTGTTGTCAAGTTTCTATTGTTTTTTGTCAATTTGTTATTATTTACCGTAAAAAACTTATATAAAAGCTTTATTTCTATGGATTCTGGCTAACTTTACCAACTTTTTCTTTCAAAAGATACTACATCATCATAACCTTAATGCCCATGTATAATATGAACGTTGAAGCCCCACCCGTTTGGTCAGAATTGGCCCAAATGGCACGAAAATATCGCACAAAAAATCAAAAAACTTATATTTAAATCTTTATTTCTATGGATTCTGGCTAACTTTTTCAACTTTTTCTTTCAAAAGGTACTACATCACCATAACCTTAATGTCCACGTATAATATGAACGTTGTAGCCCCACCCGTTTGGTCAGAATTGGCCCAAATGACACAAAAATATCGCACACAAAATCGAAAAAAAATCGTAAAAGTACGATATTCATGAGAAATATTTCTTCCATTGTACCCAAAAACAATACCTCTAAGTTCAGAGATTTCGAAGGTCCTGTCAAATTTTCATTAAGATCGGATATGCCGTTTGCCCGGTAGAGAGCGAACAAACAAACAGACAAAAAAAAAAAAAAAACACCTGAGCTAAATTTTTTGGGGGTCAGTGAAATTGAAGTCTTCGCTTCGCTCATCCAAAAATCGATAGGAGTAGTACAAGCCAGGTCCTGATTTGGATGAGCGCTGGTTCCTGCGCCACCCAAGTGCGTCTGCTAGAACTGTCTGGTGGGGTTTAAGGGGCAAAATATCACAATTAGGCCCTATTTACTTGCCCAAAATCTGGTTTATCGTGGAGATTTCAATGCGCGAAAGCATGATTATTTTCCTAAATAACGTTCGTGGTCTCTCAGGGGTTGAGTGGAGGATATTAAAGTTTTAGAGTTGTATGGGTTTTATAGAAGAAGAAAAAACACACATTAAACTGCCGCTGGGTAGGTTCGAACCTGTGACCTCTCTGCGTTATGGTGTGGTCCGATCCATCATCATCCCCTGTCTTGGAGCGAGTTGAGAACTTAAAATACCCGCCCCGTCTCGCTCTACATCCGGTGATGTAACTTCACCCTGTTCCCAGAAGTCACCCCCCCCCCGCCATGAGGAGGATCCTCAAGGTCAAGGTTAGGGGTCATCCCCTCCCCTCCTCCCGTTACAAACCGGCGAGGAATTAGGTTTCTGTTTCCATCTATTGACCCCACACGTTGAGGGCGCGGGATGCAAGTTGGCGCTATGGTAACAATCTTAGCGCTCAGTAGTTCTTATATTAGGCTACCTTCAGATGTAGCTCAAACGTAAAGAACTAGAGTGAGTCCGAGGTCCCGTGTTTGATACCCACCTCTTACAACCCAGAATTAAAGTTTTCCCATGCAATGTCCTAGACGTTTCTTCACAACACAACTGTCATTACTCTAAGATACCTTGCTAGACGGTAAGGGTGCCTGCAATGTTCCCTTACCACATATTAGTTGGTCGGTTCAAGCTCAGACTGAAAAATCTAATACATTAAAGTATAAAGATCACATAAATAACCCCCCCCCCCTCACCCTAAACTAAAGCAACACCTCTGCTTATCGATTGTCGACGCAAAGTCTCAACTCTCAAACCACTTTCCATCTTGGTGGACAAAGACTCTCACGAGATACAGTAGGTCATAAGCACCCCTGACTTAACATTATCCTCGCTGCTTAGATTGGTTTGAATTCGAATAATAGTACCTATAAATTTATTCTTACACAAGACATCCAAATCTTGTAATAATTGAATGAGTCGTTCTAGAGTCTGCTAGGGAGTGGAGAGGGCCACTTAAATGTGTACCGTACAACCAATGGTACAACGGGTACTTCTATGGCGGGGGGAGGGGGGGGGATGAAACACATGATGCGTACGATAAAACAAACCTAGCATCAATGCACCTCAGCCCACTGATTAAACACTTATATCATAACCTGTAATAAACCAACAACCCGAGGTTGGACATGACTTGAGCACCGCCCTCTACCCTCTGATAATTACAAGCGCAGGTGTAGCGGGCGGTGTGTGCTGCATGCGGCGCCTCCCGTGGTGTATGCCTCTCTCTCTCTCTCTCTCTCTCTCTCTGGACCACAGCCTCCTCATCATCACAAGTAACAGCTCTGGCGAGGTTGTTTTTTACCCGGCTGCCGTGGGAGAAGACTTCTGGGCTCTGCCAGTCGCATCTTTCCCACGTTCCGGTAGTGGAGTGGAGAAATACCGCTACCTACCCCACCCCTTCAGGGGGCACAATAGGACGAGGGTCTTTAGTTTTGTCCATTTGGAGTGGGGAGGGGATTTTCACATTCTCTCGCCTGAACCCCTCCCCCCTCGCTCTTCACACTCGTGAATCAAAAACTCGAAATGGTAGAATTTTTATTGGGGTTTAATTTTGACGGCAAAATAATGTTTGTTCTTTAGTCCACCTTCAGTTCCGTAGAATAAATAACTGAAAATAAATAAATTTCCTGTCTTCCACTGAGTTATACCAGAAACTGAACTAATTTTGGTAATGGGCAATAAAAATGTATCGCATTTTAATGCGAGACTCTGATTGGAGGTAACTGATGGTTCTAATCCCACCCCGGACAATGGTGACTGAAAAATTTCCCCGGTGTTTTCTTTAGTCCTGGGCAGGTTTCCCACGAGAAATTTAAAAAAAATCCACTGTGTGTTTATAAAAGTCACATAAAAGCAAACTATACAAAATCAGCGTTCAATTCAACAAAACAAAACTTGCTAAATACCTTGAATTTTTGTCATAATATCCTCACTCCCGCTTACCACTCGCGCACACTTATTGTATTTAATTGTGTAAATGTATTTTTGGATGAGCGTAGCGAGCGAAGCGAGTGAAGCGAAGACTTCAATTTCACTGACCCCAAAAAAATTTAGCTCGGGTGTTTTTTTTGTTTGTTTGTTTGTTTTTTGTTTGTTTTTTTTTCTGTCTGTTAACTCTCTACCAGGCAAACGGCATATCCGATCTTGATGAAAATTTGACAGGACCTTCGAAATCTCTGAACTTAGAGGTGTATTGTTTTTGGGCACAATCGAAGAAATATTTCTCATGAATATCGTACTTTTACGATTTTTTTCGATTTTTAGTGCGATATTTTCGTGACATTTGAGCCAATTCTGACCAAACGGGTGGGGCTACAACTTTCATATTATACATGGACATTAAGGTTATGGTGATGTAGTACCTTTTGAAAGAAAAAGTTGAAAAAGTTTGCCAGAATCTATAGAAATAAAGCTTTTAATGTAAGTTTTTTGACTTTTTGTGCTATATTTTCGTGCCATGTGGGCCAATTCTGACCAAACGGGTGGGGCTACAACGTTCATATTATACATGGACATTAAGGTTATGGTGATGTAGTACCCTTTGAAATAAAAAGTTGAAAAAGTTAGCCAGAATCCATAGAAATAAAGCTTTTAATATAAGTTTTTTACGGTAAATAATATCAATTGACAAGAAACAATAGAAACTTGACAACAATCACCTACAATACGTAGGCAACAAAACAAAGCACTTGCAAAAGTAAAGATATTCCACGCAAACTAAAAACTTTAAAACGCTCATCCATCAACACGGCGGGACTTTAGCGTTTTCCTAGTTAAATTAATTTGATCGTAATGTGTTGTTATCCATGTTTAGTAGGTTGCTATAGACACTAAATGGGAATGGGATATGCGGGCATGCCCTTTTCTAGAAACCTGTAACTCATTCATGTGTTAAACAGTAAAATAAATACATTTTAACAATAATCATAATAACTATGATAAAAATGTCGATTTGACCCAAGGGCCTTCTGTATTGCAACTAGGAATATAATACAGCCACATAGCAAATCCTGGTTTGCATACAAACTGCAAATCTAAGCTAAGCTGGATATAAAGGCAAAATATACATTAGGTACACGCTCAAGTCTCCGAGTTATATGTGCACCAAAATGTGAACAATACTTATATGCAATACGTTTAAAACCTGTTTATGTACCAGCTATTATTATATTATGATATTATATAAAACGCATTTTGACTATCACAGGGTGTCTACAAAGACTGGAAAACCTGGAAAAGTCAGGGAATTTAGTTTTTTGTTCTGGAATTCTATTAGAAATGTAAAAAAAAAGTAATTTCAATACCTTTTTTGTTGCTGAAAATAGAAATTCTCAATTTTGGAAAAAAAACTTTCATTATTTTGCCTTGTCTGGTGTCTAAAATTCCTGCTAAATCGACATTGAATTTATAAACAATTTTTCCTTCATTATAATGTGCGGGAAAGCCAAATTTGCAGCCTGGAAAAATATAATTTTCCATCTGGAAAACCTGGAAAAGTCATGGAATTTTGTAATGAAAAATTTGTAGACACCCTGCTATCATGATTGTATACGCCAATAAAAAAATACAGAATACTCAAATATTACATTTAAAGCCAAATTACAAAATTAATAATCTTTGAACAGGATCAACGTAGGTTAATTCACAACAACAAATATTTAACGGACAAGTTCTCCTATGTGTTTCTATGCACGTACTAGACGTGACAATATCAGACCTCTCCTCTGTTCTATCATTGTCGTGACGATCGAGTTGTCCAGTGTCCACCGTGGGAATGTAGGACAGACAACGTTTAGGACCGGTCATCTCAGTCTCACCCTAACTATCTATCCATCTATCTGAGGTTACATTCATATTAGTGCACGGAGGGGTCGGCAGCGATGAGCTCAAGAATGCAGCTCTGAATGCTGTGTTCCTGCTCTAGCTTCACACAATACAATACTGGTTGATCTGCATAGTAGGCTACCCCTTCCGACTCCACCGCCTCAATCAACTAAGAGGCGACTGTTGAGCAGTGATGGTCACCACAACAATCACAAGTCACATCCGACTCCACCGCCTCAATCAACTAAGAGGCGACTGTTGAGCAGTGATGCTCACCACAACAATCACAAGTCACACAATACAATAGTCATTTTTTTAAATACTGATTTAAATATACAGAGAACATTGCTGCCATTTTGCATCAGGTGTATATTAAATTAACAGTTAAAAACATTATGACAAACGTTTAAAAAAAGTGCAACGTTATCTACCAAAAATTAACTACAAAACAATGTGTATGTTCTAAAATTTATAAGATGACGAAATTAACCTATTGGACGCATGGAAAAAGTTGGAAGACAAACTCAATTTACGACGTACAATAAATTTTTAAAAAAAATCATTTCAAAACGTATGCGTACTTGACTCGTGAGATGTCTAATAGAATGAGAAAGGCTGATCCTTTGAGAAAACTGTCAATTAAAGGGCAGTGGCGTATCCAAGGGGGGGGGGGGACAAACCCTATTTTATGAATTCCTAGATACGCCACTGTTGAAGGGTATTGTGGGATGTGGGAAGAAGTTAAAAGTTGTTGAAAGAAGAATAAAGAGTTACCTTTTTATGGTTGATAAAATGAAAGGGGAGTGTAGACATGAAACAGCTGGTGCTGACACAGGAACATAGGAACACTGAAAGGGGAACTGTGAAACCAGAATGTCTGGGCGAATCTTGCCGTGGTAATATTTCACAATTAATATAATGTTCAATTATTTTATGAGTTAATTCAGAAAGAAAGTCACATGGAGAGCACATAAACAACTCGACATTGTTATTGGAGCCTTGTCCTACATAGGAAATGTACATCCCCGGCACCTCCACCAACTGTATAACAACTTGTGTTTGAATTGAAATTACCGAGATAGGACAATATTGTGAAGGGAATGTCTAGCACCTTGAATCGCATTATCGAGTGAAGAAAACCTTTGAAAACCTTTCAGTCGGTGGCAGGATTCGAACCCGGCCTTTGGAGCAAACATTTAGTCAGGGTTGCCAATTGGGGAATTATAATTAGTCGTCCTACCGAGCTTTGATTTTCATAGTCTTCTTGTAAATAGTTTCTATAAAGGGGAGATTGTACCTGTGAGGTTGTATGTGTGTGTTGTGCATAATGCCCCCCCCCCCCTGTTTATCTCTGTCCGCAGCTTAGACAAGTTTTATTGTAGGTAAATGTAGTTACAACTTCCACCTTAATTGTTTCTAGAAATAACCCCCAGAATGCCCCTGTAAAGTTAATACTTGTAAACGACGTCTTCTATCAGAGTGTAACCCTGTAATCTCTGTCCCACAGCTTGGACAAGTTTCTCCGTATGTAAATGTAGTTTCTACCTCTAGTTTCTCTCTAGTAAACACCCCCAAATTACTCCCTTTAGGAAGAAGACGTCTATTTCATATTGTGACCCTGTAATCTCAAGTCCACGCCGTTTGGACACATGATCCATAATATATCCCTCGTCCTGTCAAACTTTCTATCGAAAAAATGTTGTACCACCCCTAAGTTTCTAGAAAACACCCTCACAATGCAACTAACAGATTGTTGACAACGACGTCTTCTATCAGAGTGTGACCCTGTGACTCTTCTCCGTATGTAAATGTCTAGAAACCACCCAGTCAGAATGCCCCTGGAAGGTTGTGTCTTGTATCAAAGTGTAACCGACAGTGTTGGCTCGAGCGCTGAGCGCGCGACTCTGATTCGGGAGGTCCCGGGTTCAAATCCCGTCGAGACCGGCAATCCTGACTGAAGGTTTTTTCCGAGGTTTTCCTCATGCAAGGGATTGAGTCCTCTTAAATAGCCCTCGGACGTCCCTTCACAATTGTCCTATCTGCAATATACCTAGTAGTCACCTGAAGAGGGTCACACCGGTTAAATCTGATGTGTATACTACAGAGGGCATCCTACAAAAATGTATTTTATTTATTTACCAGTGTGTGACCCTGTGTTCTGTGTCCCCAGCCCGCCCGCCACTCGAAGCTCGAGAAGGCCGACATCCTGGAGATGACCGTCAAGCACCTCCAGACCGTCCAGCGTCAACAACTCGCGGTCGCCGTCGCCACCGACCCCACCGTCCTCCACAAGTTCAAGACGGGGTTCAACGAGTGCGCGGGGGAGGTTTCCCGCTACATCGGCAACCTCGAGGGGGTGGACGTCAGCGTGAAGCAGCGGCTCGTCTCTCATCTGGCCAGCTGCGTCACCGGACTCCAGCAACTCTCGCCCTTCGCGTTCGGAAACACCAACGTTAGTGTGTTTCCGAACGTGCCGCAAGATCTGAACAACAACCAACGAAATACGATACATAATAGTCAACATCTACAAGGGTTACAGTTGATTCCGAGTAGGTTGCCCACGGGGGAGCTGGCTTTGTTAGTTCCGAATAGTAGCAACATGCCGTTTTTCCCGAATGTGGCGCCCACTTCAGGGAATGTCCCTAGTTCGACGGTGACTTCGGGGAGTATCGACAGGAACCATCCAAGCGCATTCACAGCCGTAAACAGAAACGAACTTCCGAACACTTCAAAAAGCCCGCCACTTTCACCGACGACTTCCACGTCGAGTGACGACACAGAACCTTCCGATTATCAAGGCAGTGGGAATTGTCCTCCGATGCAACATTACCAATCTCAAAATCATCAACGACAGATGAATTCGAGTTTTGTTGGAGAGGGAATTAATTTTAAAATACCTTTACGAAGTCCGTCTAGTTTTAAATCGTTTCAACCGAGCGAGCACAAGAGCCCGCAACAACATTCTGTTGTTAGTTCTACGTGTCCGCCGCAAGAAAGCGCCACCAGTCTACAAAGTCAGTCTCGTTGTCCGAGAGAGAGCGCGCCGACCTACGCACAGGTGAAACTCGAGTTTAAAACGGTACCGATCACAAGGGGGGTTGTGAATACGTCACTTCCTGCCTTGCAACAACCCCTAACGGTGGTTACGTCACAAGTGTACGACCTACCAACCGGAAATGAACAGCTGTTGCAAGTAAAAAATCCGTTAGATTTTTCTATAAGGAAGGATGTTAATTTCCACAATAGCAACAATAATAACAATCGACAGTGTGTCTCGACGCAAACCCCTTCGGTTGGGGGAAGTAAAAGGCAGTTTCCGGTTCATTTCGAGGGCAGGAATTCTTCAAATGAATTGATCTCTTCGTCAATGGGATCGCCCAATAAGATCCCGAGGTACTCGTTCAGTGTTGCTCCAAGCGGGAGTGGGGAGGGTTACTACAGTGGGAGAGGGAGGGACTACTTGGAAGAAGAGAGGCATAGGGTTAATAATAGGCCATCGACGTCGTCCGCGGTCGCAGTGGACGATACCAAGGACATGTGGAGGCCCTGGTGAGGCCCGGGCGAGAACTGAGGCCCTGGTGAAGCCCTGGTGAAGCCCGGGAGAGGACGGAGAGCTTCAACATTCCAAAGTGTGTAAATAGAGAAAGGGTTAAGATGGAAATTGTCGTTGAATGATTTCTGAGCAAGAAATTGAAATGTTTGTTTATATAAATTTGTTTTTTAATTTTTAAAGTTGCCCAGGAGGATATTTCTAGCCAAAATAAGTTTTTAATTTGTTTGTCCAACTAATATTTATTTCATATCAACATTTGCAATTTTTAGGAAAGTTTCAAGGTCATAATTCGGCATTAATTTGATAAACCCGAACCAAAAACATTATTAAGGAAAAGCCCATTTTTCTGACAAAAATACTGTCCACACAAGAATAGTCTCCTGAGCAGCTTCAAAAATAATATATTATAATATAAATACATTCTTAATTTATGTGTTTACCATTATGTTTGGAAATTGTTAGTTCAATATTTGATATGATTAATATTTAATTGCATATTATATTACTATTATGATCACACAGTGCGAAGTTTTTTAACGCGTCTTCAAGCTTCAAGATTTCCTACTGAAAGACAGTAGGCCCTATAATGAGGCAAACAAGTGTTGATTGTTTACGAAAATGTTAAGGCTGTTAATTTTAGTCGCTGCTCTAATCAACAAAATAGAACAAAATGATTACAATGACTTTTTGTTAGAAATGTGCGTATTAGTGAGAGAAAGTAGTGTTTTTGTTATATGCAACGATAATGGTTTTGTTTTAAACCAGATATTAAATGGCATTGCCGTTATGGACAATAGTGACAAATAATAACATTTACCTGATGATGTGTGTGTTTTTATAATTTTTCACACACGATGAACTGCATTCCATTTTGATTTTTAATTTAAACTAATTCATTTTCTACTGAAAGTTTTTTGTATTTTCTTGCAAACGTATCACAATGAAGATTTTTCCACATAAATATGTTGTCTTTACTGATTCATTGCCTGTGTTTCCTAATCCTTACCTATTTTTTGTGAATTGGTTTTATGCAAATCGTTAAAATTAATTTATTTCTTGTTTTTAGTTCTAGAACTCGTTATGTGGATTTTAAATTAGTTAATGTACTAAATTATTTGGAAAAGTAGTTTGGTGCAATGGTTTGCCCATGATAAGCTTTTGTTAGCTAATTATTAAGGTGAAATGACACAGGTCTTGTTTTTGGAGTAGATTGATTAGGCCTATTAATAAGTGAGTTCAAAAAAAGTTGCTACTCATTTAGCCATTTCACCATAACATCATATCACTTAGTATTCAAACTTGGAATTTCTCCTTGCCATATTTTTTTTATGTTTTATGATTTATGTTGGGTGTGCTCTAGCAAATCTTCAAGGATTTAGCCTGGATCACCGAATGTCCTATGAGTCCTATGAGTCCTGGTTTGCTCCAGTATGTCAAGTCAGAATGTGTGTTAGCTATTTTAGTAACTGGCCATACATACTAAATAGGCTCCCAGGTGATTTTGTTGTAGTAATTTACAAAGCTTGAGTAGAAATGTTCTCTGTGGGTCTGTTTACCTAAGTAAATAAGCTTATGCTGTGTATTGGCAACAATTACATATTTAACATTTTTAATGCCGTCTGCCAATGTTTCCTTAACCCTTATGGGTCCTCTGTCCGACAGGATCCGTCAAGGGTGTTTTGCACCCTGCATTTCACCCCCATTAAAAAAATGGAAAAAAATTGAATTACTATTTGGTATGATGGCAATTCGAGGTGGCAGTTCTCACTGAAGTTGTCGTTGTTGGTCGACTATTGTCGCTGTCACCTGGTCACGCCATGTGCAGATCCCTTGTTATCATTTTTCAACCTCCAAAAGTTTTAATATTTTGGTTGAACATTGGAGGTCATTATAGTGGTCCAGAATGTATGTGGAAATTCGCTAAACTTTGGGATCAGAATATTTTTTAATGTTTATTTTAAATTGTTAAGTAATGAAGTCGGCTATGCTCATCCAACCAAATTTGTGTTCAATCTTTGTAAGAATGGCTAATAATATAATTCAATTAACTTATTTTAACACTTTATTGATTTATTTAGCTCACAGCTATTTTACATGCAATTTCAAAAATAGTAATACAATACAATTTTAAAAAACTAATTTAATAAAGTTACAAGTTACAAAATACATAAAATACAATTCAATGGTTACATTATATACACTGGTTATATTAAATCTTTATCGTAACGGGGGGTTCGCATAGCCTACAATGTTGAAGTATATTTATTGGGCGGTACATATGCCGTGAAATACTAACTGATATAGTGGGGTGGTACAACAACTAATATTCATGCCAGTAGGTAATATTGCTTGAAATACTAACTGATATAGTGGGGTGGTACAACAACTAATATTCATGCCAGTAGGTAATATTGCTTGAATGTAAATGGTGGAGGCGCCGGGTGTGTATCTTCTCCCGCAAACAGATAAACAATGCATGATATATTATATGATCGGTATAAACCTTTGCATGGTTGATTGTCAGAGGGTTAATACACTCTACAATTGTTTGCAATTATTGATGACGAGTCAGAAATAATTGTCTAAACATGCGCTTTGGAGCAATTGGAACAACCCCATACAGTAATCACAAAACTGATTTTGATTACCGTTCAATCAAACAAATTGGTATAAAATGCTCATTGTTAACTATTTGATTTATATTCCCTTGCCATTCAAGCAACGTTTCGGGTCAGTATGTCCTGCAAACAAGATTATAAACAACAGTCGGGGAATAAAATATTAAAGAAATGGTGGAGGCGCCGGGTCGCGTGTTATGAAGGCAAGTGTGAACCTGGAGTAGAGGGACGGGAAGGAACGGGTAGGAACGGGTCGTGCATCGTAAGTAGAAACAGTGATCTACCCGTCAGGCAAACGTGGCACACGTGACATAGAGGACCTGGGTTCGATCCCCGGTCCGGACACAGGCCATTGCTGGACAGACCCAGCCACGGGCGACTCGAGACTCGACCCCACACACTCCTGCAAGGGAGTAGGGACAGGAGAAGTGGGGGAGGGTGGCCAGAGCTCGCCACTGGTTTCGGGGAGAGTAGATGTTAAAGACCGTTAGTGTTGGCTTAAGCTCTAAGCGCTCCACTCTGTTTCGGGAGGTCCCGGGTTCAAATCTCGTTATAGGTTTTCCAATGACAGGGAATGAGTCCTCTTAAACAACCCTCGGACATCCCTTCTCAACTACCCCTACAACCTAATAACCTTTAAGTCACATGAAGAGGGTCTCACTAGTAACTCTAATGTGTACAGACATGTTGAAGAGTTGCGCGTTCAAACACTCCCGGGAACTCTCTCTCAGTAGGTAGTGTACTCTTGCGGTTGAAGTGTGAACTGCTGCGATGTACTGGTCTCGGTGGATCAGTCGGATCTCAGCACGTAGTGTACTCTTCCGGTTGAACCCCGCACTAACCCGACGAACCTCCTCGGAAGCTAGTGTCCTCTTGCGGAGATGTGCTGTACTATGGATTTAAACTTTAAACTTACGGTAGATCAGCATTGTTGATAACTTGTACGTGGCCTCGACAGGGAATCGAACCAGTCACTTTTTTCAGATTCAAGAACATATTTCGATTTCATAATCGGTCGTAACTGCAAATTCGGGGTCGGATTCGAAGACACAAATTTTAATTTTACGCTATTCATTTAGTCATTAAATATGATGTTATATTTTTTTAAAGCAACCAACCACAGAGCAAGGTCTACAAGTGCAGTGTTGGCATTGGAATATACTTATTAACAATAGATATGACAGTGTATCACAAATTATTTATTATTGCAATATAATAATGGGAAGCATATTGCTAATTTTATTGTCCCCCACTGAAAATCATTTATGTGACTGAGTGGGTAGACTCTAAATACGTATTTATTTATCTGGAAATCTGTTTATTTATTTATGTTTTTTGTTTGTTTATTTTATACGATAAGATTTCGGACTGTTTTGGGTTATGCAGCAAAGTTTAATCCTTTGAACTCAAGCTTTATATTTTATGGGTATAACACTGAGGGTGACCTATCTTCATATTAACCCATTGTCTACTTTTGCCACCTGTAAATTAATTGATAATCGTATTTTTTTTTTTTTATCGTGGGAAACCTGTTATAGGGTGCAATTAGCCCCTCTTCAGGTGAACTAGGTATGTGCGGATAGGAAATTGTGAAGGGATGTCCGAGGGCTGTTTAAGAGGACTCAATCCCTTGCATTCGCCTTAACGACTGAGAAAAACCTCGGAAAAACCTTCAGTCAGGATTGCCGGTCTCGACGGGACTCGAACCCGGGACCTCCCGAATCAGAGTCGAGCGCTTAGCGCCCGAGCCAACACTGTCGGTGACAATCGTATGTTGATTGTTGACCATACCCGACTCCACACCCGAAATATGCCAGAATACAATTTTTTTTTTTTTACAAAGTTTATATCTCATTGTTGGTGGGAAAGCCGGGTATTTAAGAGAGTATAGGACATTGCTGTTCGCTCGGCCGACTGACACCACAGAGGTATGAATTTTTTAACATAAGTCACGAATGTGGAAATATAAGGCTCAGCAGTAACACATTTCTAAACTAGGAAAACGCTTAAGTCCCGCCGCGTTGTTGGATGAGCGTAATTGGTGCATTGAGCAGCCATGTGGTATGCGAATTTTTTGTGGTTCTGTGGCAAAATCATTACATAATTGAAATTTTTTAAATTAAATTAAATTAAATTAAAAATTAACTTTAATTTTTTAATTTTTTAAAAATTAATTGAAATTGTTAAAAAAAGGAAAAAAAAAGCGTAAAATTGCGATTTTTATAAGAAATAACTTCTCGATTGCGCTCAAATTTAACACTTATCTATTAATTCATAAAATAAGGGTTCTGTGAAAAAATCATTACAATCGGATAAAACATGTAGGTGTTTATAAGTCAAAGAATTGTTTAAAAAAGAAAAAAACCTGTAAAATTTCGATTTTTATGATAAATATTTTTTAAATTGCGCTCAAATTTCACACGAGTATCTTAATTCATAAAATAAAGGTTCTGTGCAAAAATCATTAAAATCGAATAAAGCATGTAGGTGTTATAAGTCGAAGAAATTTTAAAAAATCGAAAAAAATCGTAAAATTGCGATTTTCATGAGAAAAATTTTTCCGATTGCGCTCAAAAACTTGGCAGTTCTAAGTTCAGAGATTTCGAAGGTCTCCATAAAATTTCATCGCAATCGGATTATTGGTTTAGCCGGAATCGTGTGGACAAACAGACAAAAATACAGAAAAAAAAAAAAAAAAAAAAAACATTCCGGATTTTTTTCTCCAGTGTAGTGAAATGGAATCTTCGCTTCGCTCGCTTCGCTCGCTACGCTCATCCAATTAAGCTTTAAAATAATTTATAAAGAATAAGTTAGTTTTCACGAATCTTGATTGTGTTAAAAAATCCAAAATTGACTTTATTCGTGATTTTTTTCTGGCTGATCAAGATTAAATTTTGAAAATCTATGACCGCAGGGCTATCCATGTATGCTTTATTGACAACTTCTCAAAGTTTCATATACGTCGGTAGCGAATAGCTATTTACTAACTGCCAAATGTGTCCCATTCTCTCTTAAAGTTTTGATGATGTTTTTCCACCCTCTTGATCCAGAGAGTCACCGAAAATATTCTGTATCATCCTAGTTGAAGAGTGATCTCAAGAATAAAACACATTAAATAAATAATAAATTAATAAATTTTATTTAGAGTCTACCCACTCAGTTATTTAACTGATTTTCAGTGGGGGACTTTAAATCAAAGCGACCAAGCCAACCCTGCAGGCCCCGACGCAATCGACGAGTGAGCGATAACCAACCAAAGATCGATATTTTTAATAGGAAATATAGCAATCAGTGGTATGGAGAGTGCAAACACCCGCGAATCAACGCCAGAATCAACAAGGCCGATTCAGAACAACTCTGAAATTCATTATGTGCTTCGTTGCTAAGACGGCTCCAAAGTCTCCATTTACAAACTCCCAAGACAAGAACTGAGGGACTCAAGTCCAAATCAGAAGTTAAAAAACTAACAACAAGACCAACGAGCCACACTGGAGGTGATGTTCGGTTTTTATTGTGAGACAAGACAGTGACACACGCACAGACGGACGGACCATGCATTAGGAGCCAGCTTGGAGCTCTCCCTAATATTCAACCTTTGGTTTAAAAGTCTCACTGACACACAGACATACCTGTTGCTTATAAATTGAAACTTGTATAGAACAGGACGTATATTGATTGTTAAATTGAAATTATTTGGACGTACACTGTTCTTAAAATAAATATTTTATTTGTAATATTTCGACACAAATTCTAGTGTCTTTATCAAACTGGGTTGAACAGAACAAAGCAATGTTGACTTTTTGGAGTGCATGTTCTTATCCTCACCTATTATTTGTACATAATTTATTTCTGCTTTTTTTTCTTTTATTCATAATTTGTTTTCATAAATGTTTCATGGTCGTTTTTGTTATTTTATATTTATTTAAATTGTTAGAACATTGCTTTGTTCAACCCAGTTTGATAAAGACACTAGACTTTGTGTCGAAATATTACAAATAAAATATTTATTTTAAGAACAGTGTACGTCCAAATAATTTCAATTTAACAATACATGTTGCTGTTTCGTTCTTACATGATGTTTAACACACGCTATTGTAAATATCATCACAAAAAGCGTTCGGTTCGTAACGAAGCAATAACCTATATATTAATTCTCGGAAGGCGAGCATTAAACACCCGAGCTATGCGTCACGGCATTCTGACTCGACGAGAAGGAAAAACTAGAATTAATTACAAATGCTAATATTTTATGAACTCTTTTATCTGTTCGTGTTTTTGTTCGGGGTTAAATCATTATGTTTAATGAGTTACTCTAGCGATGGGAGGGTAACGGTATTGATGATTCTATAGGGCAATATTCTTATGTTACATACGACTACGAGTGCCAAAGCCACACTACTAAAATACATTTTTCTTCTTATGAAAACACCTTTTGAAAGATAACTTGCACCTTATCTATTTAGGGAACTTCTTTGTGTAGAGTGTGTGGATAGAAAAGAAGGAATGTTGAAAACTGTATTTTTTACATTTTTCACATTGCTAATATAAAATGACAACTTTAAAAACGTATCTTAAAACTGAGTGGGGTTAATACATGATTTGTTGCGTTTTGGCTTGAACATTTTTAGAAAATTCGGGTTTTGGTGGAATTCTTAAATTGGCTTCACCTACTTATTTTTGGATGGTTTTACAAGGATTCTAAAGCACGGTATTCATATAATCTGTCTTAAAATGGCGCACAAATTTACACTGAAATACGTTAATAAATAAATAAAAATAAATCCGTATTTAGAGTCGACCCACTCAGTCACATAACTGATTTTCAGAGGGGGACAGTAAACCAAAGCGACCAGGCCAACCCTGCAGGCACCGACACAATCGACGAGTGAGCGATAACCAACCAAAGATCGATATTTTTAATAGGAAATATAGCAATCAGTGGTATGGACAGTGCGAACATCCGCGGATCAACAAGGCCGATTCAGTACAACTTTATATTAATTTTATTATGTGCCTCGTTGCCAGGACGGCTCCAAAGTCACCGTTTACAAATTCCTAAGACAAGAACTGACAAGAACTGGTCCAAATCAGAAGTTATAAAAGTCTGACATTAGAGGGAATCGAACCCTGGCACAGTTACATGCACAGTTACAGGGATAAGATGCACAGTTACAGGGGTAGGATGCACAGATACAGGGGTAGGATGCACAGTTACAGGGAGCAGATGCACAGTTACAGGGGTAGGATGCACAGTTACAGGGGTAGGATGCACAGATCCAGGAAGAAGATGCACAGTAACAGGGGTAGGATGCACAGTTACAGGGATAGGATG
>JAMZAV010004520.1:0-53972 GCA_024449915.1 Sweltsa coloradensis
ATTTTGCGGTTTACTATGAGATGATCGAGATCAAGTTCTTGTCCGTGATTGGGCTAAAGCGCTTTGTTTGACCTGAAAAGGACGATACTGACATAATTCCGTATTCAACCATTTTGTCAGTGATGAAGGCTACTTCTGACTTGGTTGCATTTGGAAGAAGAGCTGTGCATTCCATTCCAGTACAGATTGATAGAGAACATATTCGGGAGCTTGGTTACAGATGGGTCTTAAAAGCAAGACAAACCGTCCCGAAGAAGATTGTTAGAAATTTTGTACCACCTAAGATAAACTTTCAAGCTTCCGATTGCACTGAAATAATTAATTGGAATTCTTGCGTGTTGTATTCTCCCCCATTGCTGCGGGACTTCAGTGAAGATGATATTAAATCACTCATCAATTCTGACACTAAGCCCATCAGAGATATACAAAAGTTTCCCTGTCACACCCAGGCTGTGGAGAGGTGTGTCAAACTTGTGACAAGGGCCTCGAGTAAAGTATGTGGTCATGAAGCCAGAGATGGCTATATCCAAGCAACACTGAAGTCGAGATCGGACATGCCTCATTTCTCCACAAAATCAGACTTCAAATGTGTAGAAAATATAAAAAAGGAAAAGTAAATACACAGTAAGCCAAAAATCATTGTAAATAGTTGTAAATATAATGTAAATTTCACACCTAACAAATGGATGGTTGGTTGGTTGGGTAGGGTGTGGGTGGAACTTGACGTGCAACCACCTCCACGTGGTGAGTTCTGGGTAGTTTTGTTCTAGCAAAACGAGCTAAGAGTTGCACAGTGGAAATTGCGACAAATTTGTATATTTTTGTTATTTCTTAGACGTTGCGCGAACGGAAAAAAATAAATTATTGAACAGAATTTTATTTATTAAGGTTATTTAAACCATAAAACAAGCATAAAAAACTAAAGCGTGTTTATTTTAAAAGTTTTACCACACTTAAAAAATCTACAAAAAAGGCGCGATTTCTGCAATTTTTCATTAACTTTAAGTATGATGCGCGAACGGATGATGCTAACCGATTTAAAGTTCTTTTATGCCGTTTTTCTTCTTATTACAATAGGAAACTTTTCCGCACTAAAGCGTTACGAAAAAAAAATATTTAGTTACAAAAAAAAGTACAAAAAAGTCGCGACCCCACGAAAGCGGAGGTCACAAAAAGCCCGGATCCTGTTCCCATTGATCCTCAGGGCTTCGCGTATACGACGAGGCAGATCGTCGAAGCCCTCTAGTGATTCCACGTCCACCCACTCATCACCGACGAGTAGGTCACCGAACGTCCTACATCCCAGTGAAGACCAGCAGTGCGATCATGTTAAGCTTGTAGAAATCGATTTCTATAGAAAGCTCATGAGCTCTCTATCGTTATCTCAATTCTGTGACAACTATCCTAAAGTCCGACCACGTAACTCGTGACATCACATCTCTATAGACAACGATAACTACAGTGACAAATATTTAGCGTGAGCAAAGGAGATCGCGTTACGAGTTGTCACCTATAGAAAGCTCAAATTACAAATGGCGGACTTGTTTCATATCAATATTGCCTCAGCTCTTTTATATTTAATAACAATAAAATGATGCACTTTAGATGTTATTTGTTACACGTAGATCACATAACAAGGTATGCAGAACAATAATAAACTATCTAGGTTCAATAACTTTATCAAATAATCTTCAAATTACTCAGTTTGTCGTATGCGTATGTAAGGTCTAGCCCATACTGTGCGTAAGCTTACCATGAAGGCTAGATTACAAGGACTCTAGTCCACCGTGTAGCCGGCATCCATACGGCCGTACGAAAATATGTAATTCATAAAAGACTATTTTGAATTTGCCTCCTCTTGGCACAGCTGCTACAGCCTTCCGAGTTTCCAGCCGTCAGCCGTGTAGGCCTACATGTTGGCCTGCATAACAACCTAATCTTCTTCACATTGGTGGGTGACAGTCCTGTCAAACACTGCGCTAGGGGCCTAGGGCCCAGGCGTAGTAAGTCCCTATTATTTTTCTGTAGGGCCAATTACGACTAGTCATATCACAAGTGTTAGGCCTAGTCAATTTAAGCCTGGCAGGTAGGAGTAGTAGTATAGAATAGTACAGTAGAATAGAGGCTTTGATGCTTAGCCTAGATCGCAGAGCTCCTCTAACCTTACTTTTCGCATTAGTATTCGGTTCTAGGGCTTGGTGTAGGCTATGCCGACACACATAATGGATGGGTCTAGGGCCTACACAATGGCCTTTGACCCGCAGTTTATTTCATGTCATCCCTATGTAAGACCAGCTAGGTGCTGTTCTCATATTGCGATATATGCTTTGTGATGAATGCGATAGGATAGTGCATGTCATTTGTCAACCTGAGAAGGATTGGCCTAGCATAGGCGAGCCTAGCTAACTCATCACTTCGTCGGTGCAGTACAAGACCAACACAACTCCTATTTTCACGATTTTGGGTTTTCCAACACATGTAAAGAGAAAAACTTGCTTCATCTAATGCAAGAACAACTCAACTCATAACTTCCATCGTCGCCCGACAGATGGGGTTAGTTTACTCTTGCATTGGCTACAAGTTGCACTGCCTTCTAGACCAAGCCTAACACAACTCGACTTGTGTTGGTTTTGCACTAGAAGTTTTCTGTTTTTTCACGATTTGCTTTCAAGATGGATTACAAAACATCAGCAATGTTAAGTGACAGAGCTCGAAGAATAATAAATATGGCTGTGATGACATCAAATAAGGTAGATGGGAGTAATTCAGAAGTAAGTACCATCATTAAAAGTAAAAAAAAGTAACCTGACACTGAGAGTCGAAAATGAGGAGATTGAAGTAGTTAAAGAGTTTAAATATTTAGGTATATTAATAGATGATAAACTAGATTTTAAGGCGCATGTAAATTACATAGTTAAAAAAATAGGTAAAAAAATAGGTTATATGAGAAGAATAGGGGGCAAACTTTCAAGTTGGACGAGAAATATGGTTTATAAGAGCATAATTAAGCCGCATTTTGAATTCGGTGCTACTATATTGTACCAAGTTTATAAAAATGATGTTGAAAGGTTACAGGTGTTGCAGAATAAGGCTATGAGATGTATCATTAGATGTGGAAGGGAAACACCTATAAAGAGTATGCTTAATACTTTGGAATGGTTGAGTGTGAAGGAAAATATATCATTGTTAGTATTAGTTTTCATATATAAAGTTAAAAAAGGAATGATGCCAAATTACATGGAGGACAAGATGACTGATGTGAGTAAGGTACATAATGTAAATACTAGGGGAGCAGAAGAAGGAAAATCATGGAGGTCAAATTGTAAAAGTAAAGGGAAATCAAACTCAGTCTTAGTTAAAGGTTTTACCCAGGGAAATCAAAGAAATAAATAGTTTGGGCATGTTTAAAAGTAAATGTAAAAAATGGATTAAATTACAAGATTTATAGAATAATGTAAGGTAAGAAAGGATTTTAGAAATTAACTATTAATAAAGTAGTGCTAAGTAGGTTGAACATTTGGGAAAATGAAGTATGCATTGTTAGGTAGCTGAGTAGTAGGTCTAAATAAATATTATGTACTAGGAAAACGCTTAAGTCCCGCCGCGTTGTTGGATGAGCGTATATGGTGCATTGAGCTGCCATGTGTTACGCGGATTTTCTGTTGTTCTGTGAAAAATTAATTACTTAGTCGAAGATTTTTTTTAATTAAATTAAATTAAATAAAAATTAACTTAATTTTTTTAATTAAACTAAATTAAATAAAAAATTAACTTAATTTTTTAATTAATCGTAATTTTTTTAAAAGAAAAAAATCGTAAAATTGCAATTTTCATAAGAAATAATTATTCGATTGCGCTCAAATTTAACACGAATATATTAATTCATGAAATGAAGGTTCTGTAAAAAAATCATTACAATAGGATAAAGCATGTAGGTGTTATAAGTCAAAGAATTGTTTTAAAAAATAAAAAACCCGTAAAATTACGATTTTCATGAGAAATAATTTTTCGATTATGCTCAAATTTCACACGAATATCTAAATTCATAAAATTAAGGTTCTGTGAAAAAATCATTACAATCGGATAAAGCATGTAGGTGTTATAAGTCGAAGAAATTTTTTAAAAATCGAAAAAAATCGTAAAATTGCGTTTTTTATGAGAAAAAATTTCCCGATAGCGCTCAAAAACGTGGCAGTTCTAAGTTCAGAGATTTCGAAGGCCTCCATAAAATTTCATCGCAATCGGAGTATCGGTTTAGCCGGAATCGTGTTAACAAACACACAAAAATACAAAAAAAAAAAAAAAAAAAAAAAAAAATTCCGGATTTTTTTCTCCAGTGTAGTGAAATGGAATCTTCGCTTCGCTCGCTACGCTCATCCAAAAATCCTAGTATGATAGTGTAATGTTAATTTTTAAAGTGTTTTCAAGTTGTTTGTTGTAATTGATGTTGTGTAGTATTTGTATGCTATAAATGTGATGTAAGATGTAATGAAATGGCTAGAATGAGCCAGAAATAAAGAAATACAATACAATACAATTTATTCACCTATTTAAAATATTGTTATGTATTTTATAAACAATATCCTAGGGCTAGCATGTTTTAAATCTAATGCCAAGTACAGGGCTACATAACCTATAATGTTTAACACTGTTGACACTGAAAGATCGAGGGTTAGGTTTTAGATTTAGCACATTTAATTATACTAGGGAGCATGCTATTACATTATTTAAATACTATGATTTCTTTGTTTGTGTAGATTGCTGAAGGTCCAGGCACTAGCACTGATGTAGGCCTAGGCTCAAGCCAAGACAATCACAGCCGTAGGACTAGGGCCCTGAATACAAACAATGCTCTTTCAGCAAAATCTATGATTGATATGGCATTGAATGGCACACACGTAAGTTATTTATTAAGATTTGATTTTTTTGCATGGGTATACGCCTAGGTTAGGCTCATACGGTGGAAATAAGAAGTGTATCTGTCAATCAAAACCCCATAAGTGAGTACTTTTATTAAAGATAATAACAAAGATTCTGGCCTGCTGAACTTAAAGTTAGTCAGCCCAGGTTCTAGACCTAGGCTCTAGGCTTAGGCCACCTTTATATCACACTTTCATAAGAAAAGTTAAATAACGTAGGCTACCTAAAACTTAAAATTTCAACTTGTTTTTAGAGTTTTAAAATTTATTTTCAGGATGATGACGAGGAGCTCAGTGGCAACGATTCAGACATCGATAAAGACTGGGCACCCCCAAAAGAACCCTCTCCATCTGGCACAGATAGCGAAGATGGAGTGCTTCCTAGGCCTAGGACTAGGATTGTACCAGAGAGTTCTGATGAGGAAGAGGATTTGGATTGGATTGGATATTGCTTTACGTCTCATATTTATGCAACTTGGCAGAGGAAGAGGCTCCAAGAGTAGGGATTGTGGAAGAGAGCTCGGATGAAGAGGATGAAGAGGATCCAACTGGTAAATTATAGGCTTTGTTATAACTAGTTTATAAATCAGTAGTAAATGTAGGCCTAGTTGTTTGTAAACAGGCCTAGTTACTTTGTTGCTCAAGATAGGTCTTGTAGGGCTAATTCCCCCCATTTAAAATCAATTTCAATAACAGCTGAGAGAATTAACAAAAAATTTGCATTTATTTGGTGATATTGGTATAAACTATAGACTTCAAACGTTATTTTGTTCTTCTCTTGGTTGAATAGTAAATTTTGTTCTTTTTAGAAAGACGATGTAAGAAACGCCTGCGCAAACCTGAATCATGGGAGAGAAATATCAAGAAAAAACAGAAAAATAGTGGCAAAGAGTACGAAAATGCTGCGGGAAATGTGGTAGGAGCCAGAAAACTGCAAGACCCTTGTGGGGAGAAGTGTCGTTTGAAGTGCAAAGAAAAAAACATTTCCGCTGAAGACCGTCAAAATATTTTGGAAGGGTTTTGGAATTTGTCCGACATAAATAGACAACGGGATCACATTTGTAAATGTGTTCAAGAAATTTGCCCCCCAAACCGAGCAAAAGTACCTGGAAGCAATCGATCTCTCAACTATGCCTATCATTTTATGATAAATGGGCAGAAGATACGGGTATGCAAGACTATGTTCATGAATACACTAGATATTGGGAATACCTTTATTCGTACGGCATTCAAGAAACAAAATCAGCTAGGATTTGTAAGTGGAGACAAAAGAGGAATGCATGGTAACCACATTAAGCTTGATGAAGCGTTAAAGCAAGGCATCAGATCCCACATTAACTCGTTTGATAAAGTCGAATTGCACTACTGTCGTTCGGAGTCAAAGAAACAATACCTTGATGGAGGCCTTAACATTTCATCAATGTACAGACTTTATCAAGAGGATTGCCTCAAAACGAATCTACCTCCAGCTAAATGTATCTATACGATACTATTTTCAGGACTGAGTTTAATCTTTCCTTTTTCAAGCCTAAGAAAGATTTGTGTGCTTTTTGCGAGTCATACAAAAATTCATCAGAAGATGAGAAGACCGCATCAAAACATGACTTTGATAAACATATTGCCGAAAAAGAGATGTCAAGAAAAGAAAAAGAAGTTGACTGCGCAAATGCAAAAGAGACTGGGGAAGCCGTGGTAAGCTGTTACGACCTACAAAGTGTGTTTACTAACCCGTGCGGTGACGTGTCGGTATTTTATTATAAACGAAAACTGAATTCATACAACTTTACAATCTTTGATATAAACGATAAGAAGGGGTTTTGCTACATGTGGCATGAGGGGCTGGCAATGAGAGGCTCAAATGAGATTGGCACATGTGTGTTTACCTATTTAAAACAAGAGTGTATTGGTAAGGATGTAATATTCTATAGCGATAATTGCGTTGGTCAGAATAAGAACCGTTACATATTTTCTATGTATCTGCACGCCATTAAAACCTTGGATATAAAATCTATTACCCACAAATACCTAATTGTTGGGCATACCCAAAATGAGGGTGACGCAATGCACTCGGTCATCGAGCGAGAGAAAAAACGAATTCTCAGGGGAGGACCAGTGTACATACCGGCACAATGGGTAACTGTTGTACGTTCGGCCAAAAAAACTGGTATTCCTTATAACGTCAAAGAAATGAACACTGAGGACTTCTTCAACTTAAAGCTGCTGGCAGAAGAATCATCACTAAACAACTTCACAAAAGATGTAAATGGCGACAAAGTTGTCTGGAACAATGTAAAGATTGTCAAAATTGAAAAAACTGATCCCGAGATTATTTTATTCAAAACCAGCTATGGCGATGATGACTACAAAAGTATCCGTGTTCGCGGTAAGAGATTACGTGGAAGGCAGTCAAATGGAAATGAACTGGTACAATTGTATCAGGAGCCACCCAAGATACCGTTGCCAAAGAAAAAGGATTTGATGTCTATGTGTAAGGACAATGTTATACCATCGGCTTATCACAACTTCTTCAACAACTTGCCAACTGCATCTAACAATGGACAGCCTCCTGCCCACGAGGTTAGCGACGACAGTGATGAGTGAGCTTAGTACAGACTGAATGACAGTACCGAAACGTATTAAATAGATGCTGACAAAAAAGCAATGAAAATAGAAATTTCTATTGTGAAATGATTAAAATCTATTAAAATCTAAAATAATTTGAAAGTAATACCTATTTTGAGTTTTAAAGGATAAAAATGAATGATCTTGGTACATTTGTTTATTTTTTTAAATAAAGTAAACCTTACTATTAGGTAATTGTTGTCATTATTATGGTATCCTTAATCCATTCCAGTGTAATTACATGCCAATGCTTGGTTTTGAATGAAAGTAACCCTATGTTGTGTTACTTTTGTAGCTTTGATATTTTTTATTTTGATTCCTATGCAAGACTAACACAACTCATAAAACTACTTTATTTTCTAAACTAATCACGTATGTAATTTGAAAAAGAGCAAAACAACTAAACGCCTAGAGTGCTCGGTATGTGAAGATATTTTTCATCGGGTATGTATAAATATGAAAATTGAGGCATTTGATTCAATAATTGGACCATGGGAATGTAATAAGTGTATAATCAGTTATAATAGCAGCAAGTGCCTTCAATGTGGCGTTCAAGATGTCTATGAACTGAAGAACCGAACAAGAAGAGTTTCGACGAGATGGTATTGTATGAATTGTTTATTTCCCCCTCTAAGTGTACATGAAATTTACATGACAAATCTTTTTAATCATGATGTCGATAAAGAACCACAAAATATAAATGATGTTGCTGCTAATGGTTTAGCTGTATTGCCAAAAGGAATGAAGCTTGGACATCTCAATATACGTAAGTTGGATAAGTACATAGATCAGTTGAGAGTTATTCTTGACACGTATAATTTTGATATATTTGCTTGCTGTGAAACATATCTAGATGAGTCTGTTCCAGACGGTTTTATTTCTATTGACAATTATAAAATGCTAAGATTTGATCGTGAAAGGGTAGGGGGAGGGTTAGTTATTTCTATTGCTGAGAAGTTCATGTCAAGTGTAGTCGAGTGTAAAGTTAAATTTCCGATAGATGTTGAGTTGCAGTCAGTTAAATTCTGGCTTCCGAATGTAAAGCCAATGATTTTTACAGCAGTTTATAAAGCTCCACACGTAAAGTTAGAAGAATTTTCAGATTGTTTTGATAGTTTAGTAAATAATTTAAAATCGGAAGCTAATGAATTGTTTTTTCTAGGTGATTTCAACATTGATTTGAGTAAGAAGACATTACCAGTAAATAATTTCAAAATTCTTACTAGATCACATGGATTGGTACAATTGATAAAGTCTGTTACTAGGGTTAATAATAGGTCAGCTTCTTTAATTGATCATGTTTATGCAAATCACAATGAAAATATTATTCAGTCAGGTATTATAAGTGTAGGATTAAGTGATCATGAATTAATTTATTGTGTTCGTAAGATTAATAAGCAAAAAATTTCTTCCTAAATTTATAAATACTAGAAATTATAAGAATGTTGATTGGAAGCAAGTAGATGAAGATATCTTAAGTGGTCCCATTGACCAAATGGTATGGCAGTAAGTGCAGATGATAAATTAGAAATGTTTGTTAAAGTAGTCGTAGAACCTCTAAATGAACATGCACACCCCTTGAAATTAAGAATTAAAGGTAAGCCAGCCCCATGGTTAACAGCAGAGATTAGAAATCCATGCATAGGAGAGACCACTTGCGCAAAGAATTTAGAATTTTTAGAAGGCAGTCAACGTGGGAGGAATACAAGAAAGTTAGAAATAAGGTAAATAATCAGATTCGTTTTTCTAAGCGTGAGCATTTTAAGTCTTCTTTTTGATAATGATATTTCTTCAAAATCTTTATGGTCAGTTTATAATAAGTTGACAGGTAACAAAGAAAAAAAAGAGTGTAGCATAGCTCATTGACAGAGAATGGGGTATCCTACACGTCTAATCCAGATATGTGCTGTTTGTTACAAAAAAGTTTTGTTGTGAACGTTTGTAGATTTTTCAAATGAAATTGGTAAGTTTAAAGATTTAAATAGAAGAGAAGCAGAGAATCTCCGCATACAAAAGTAACTAATGAAGAAGTCATTTCAGCAATTAAACGCCTTAAAATTAGAAGCTCTGCAACAATTCAAGAGATTCCATGCATAGTATTTAAGAAATGCGCATCAATAGTCGGATTATTAGCGTATCTAATTTCCCATTTCTTTCTTGTAGGTGATTTCCCAACACAGCTGAAATTGGCAAGGGTAACGCCTATTTATAAGGGTAAAGGTAAAAAGAGTAATAGGAATTCTTATCGACCTATATCAACTCTTCCAATTGTAGGGAAAATTATTGAAAATATTTTACACAAGAGGTTATTACATGAAGTGGATGCATCTGAAGGTTTAAGTGCAAACCAGCATGGTTTCAGGAAAGGTAGGTCAACGCAAAGTGCCCTTCTAGCATTTACAGATTTTATCTATAAAGGGATTGATAAACGTAATGGTAAGGTTGGAGCTGTCTTTGTTGATCTTAGGAAAGCATTTGATTCAGTACCTATTTTACCTCTTTTAATAAATTAAAACCAGGTTTAACGTAAGTCCTTATTTGTTTTCAATTTTGGCGGATTATTTTTTAAATAGAAAAATGTTTATAAATCTTGCAAAATATAGTTCAAAAGTATTCAATATATTTTGTGGTGTACCCCAAGGATCAATATTAGGACCCCTGTTATTTTGTTATTTATTCTTTATATAGATGATATATCTACTATAATGGGAGGCATCAATTATATCTTATATGCTGATGACTTGGTCTTTTATTTAGAAGGTGTGGATGTCGAAGAGATCGTAAGACGTCTTCAAGAAGTTCTAAAGAGGATGGATGATTGGTTTAAAACTCAGGAACTTGATATTAATTATAGCAAAACAAATTTTATGATTTTTCATAAGGCTAAAGATAGAAGCATGAATGATATTCATTTGACGTTAAATTGTAATGGTAAGTTAATTTCTAGAGTGTATAAATTTGTCTTGGAGTTTTCTTAGATTGTAATTTAAATTTTAAGAAACATTATGAATATGTGTGTAATAAAGTATCATCAGCAATTTGAATTATAAGTAGAATGAAGAGGTTTGTAACTGAGAGAATGTTGAGGTTACTTGTAGATTCTTATATTCACTCTGTTATTGATTATTGCTTTAGTGGTTTTGGGCAGTAAGACCTTCTACGAGTATGTTGTACTCCAGAAGAGAATTGACCATCTGTTTGATTCATTTCCCTTGAACCAAGATTTGCAGTCTGATTGTTTCACGATTGAGGAGAGGATGAAGTATAGCGTGCTGGTAAATACATACAAATTATTGAAAGGTATGTTTTAGGTATTCTACCCAATATTTTTAAAATTGTTGATCGTGATAGAAATTCTACTTTAATAAACTCATTGGAAGTTCCTAGATTAAATTCTGAAGCATTTAGAAAGTCATTTATGTACAGAGGCGTATCCTATTGGAATTCAATTTCTTATGATATTAGAAGCCAGTTTACTGATCTAGGAATTGTACAATTTAAAAGTAAAATTGAAGCAATGATAATGAATCAAAGAGCAAAAAAATTGATTTTTACTATTTATTTGTAAGTTATTGTCTATGTGTTTGTGTAATGTTAATTTACCTTCATAAGCTCTTATAATTGATTTTGCTTTTCTCTTTGTTGTTCATTATTGCTTTGATTATGATATAAACAATGTATTTTCAACTATATTTTTCTGCCTAGATTGTCTGGTTGCCGCCCACTGATGGAGCTTGCAACTTGATTTAGGTGTCCTGTATCATTGCTGTGATCAGTTTGACATGAAATTTTTTAAATAATTATATATCTGACATAGTTATTTATATGAGTCAAGATTTGAACACAAAAATGAAGATTGAACCCATTTCGCGTTCGGTGGTTTCTTCCGCGAAAGTTTGATTATACTCCCTGATTTGCTGTTCTGATTTTTGGCAAACCTCATATTCGTTTGAGTGGGATCGTCTAATAAATCAGTTTTTTTCTTTTCGTTTTTCTTTTTTAATGTTTTTTTTTTTTCTTTTCTTTTTTCTTTTCTTTTCTTTTCTTTTCTTTTCTTTTCTTTTTTCTTTTCATTCTCCACCCTTTTTTATATTTGATTCATTCATTTGAATGCATATAATATCATTCAATTTGTACCAAAATTCTTGTGTTAAATGCATTGTTGTTGTAATGCTACTATTTCAAATATTTACGAAAATGTAATTTATTGTTGTTTCTGCATCTATGTAATTAGATTTATTTAGTTGTCCTCCTTTGTAAATCAGTTTTTATAACTGAATAGGATAGACGTTAAATAAATAAATAAATAAAAAACAACAATTATTCATTGTTGTGTTATTACATGCAAATTCTTGTTTTTAAATGATAAAAGCCCTATGTACAAATGAGTTGTGTTACTTTTGTAGCTCTGATAATTCAATACTTCCAATGCAAGACTAACATAACTAATAAAACTGCTTTTTTACCCTTAGCCAATCAAAAAATTTGGAAAAAAAAATTACCATAAGGATTTAAATAGATGTAGCCTTGTCAATCAACTAAATACTATATTTGAAAAGGAAAATAGGATTTGTGATGAGGGTTCAAACCTTAAGTCAATTATCTCAAAACTATCATTTATGACTTGTGTTAGTCTTGTACTGCACCGACGACTTTTCTAAGCTAGTCTACAGTGCCCCTAGTCTGTAGGCCCTTATCTTGCTCGGAGAACTTATCCCAAGCCTTGCCCTACAGTTACATGAGTTCGACCAAACCCCAGGCCGTGAGCAAGGATCAAACTTCGGACCTGCACGCAAACCTTATGATCCACTACGGACAGCTATTCTCTGTTACCGGTGCATTAAGATCAACAGGTGTAGTAGTTTGTGATGCTATTTATTATTTAGAAACACATATGAATACACAAGATGTGAGTGAGGTGATGGTATCTAGACAGAGACCTTCATGCCAACCAGGACGTCACCCAGACGTCTGATGAACTGCCTAAGGCGTAACTATCCAATAGTACCTTAAGGACACTGTTAACTGGGGGATTCTATTCGAATCTGGAAATGCCACCAGAACACTTGAATCCTACAGCGATAAAGATTATGCCGGATATGTAGATTCTAGAAAATCCACTTCTGGAGGGAATGGTCTTCAAGTTTAGTAGAGGTGCAATTGCCTGGGCCAGCAAGCGGCAGAGATGCGTTGCATTATCCACAACAGTGGTGAACAGGCGTGAATTGATGCAATCTTGTCCAATAATTTTGCATTGCATTTTTTTAGGCTTGTGTCTAAAAAATGCTTTCATATCTGAAGGTAGGATTAATAAGTCAATCTGTGGCAGTCTTTTTGCATGCTAATTTTGCATATTATGTCTGCTTGTTCATTGCAAAGAATCCCTGAATCCAGGTACACAACCTCCTGCCGACGAGAAAGTGGGAAAGTAGGGGGTCGTACCTTCAGTACAAGGGAGGGCACACATTACACAGCAAGTTATTCTGTTGTCCGTCTTAACAAGACATTACCTGACCAGCAGGGTAGAATAAAAAGCAAAGGAAACCTTCCAGTCTGGACAGAATAGACAACCTCCTTTTTTTTATTGGATATTGCTTAACGTCTCATATTTATGCCACTTGGCTACCTCCTTAAGTTAACAAACATTTCAAGAACAATGTGAGGACACAACAGCCACTTCAGACTTGCTAAAACAACACACTCATCATTAGCACTAGCTATCTACACTGACCAAACATAAATCCCACGGGCTGTATGGACGGAACAAACGGGGCGCAATATCGAGACAACAAGCACTTGACTGACGAGCAATACAGAAAAGGGACTTTAAAAAAACTCTCAGTCTAGACAGAACAGACATCCTCGTAACGGTAACACACACAAAACAAAACACATTTAGTAGTAACAGAAGCCAAATCCTTGGACTGTGGAGACCGAACAAGAACAGAACGAAGAGCGGAGACCAAACACATCCGCCTCCGACAAGAACAACTGACCAACTACGAGACTGCCGCTGCGCTATGTGGACTGTAGCCTGTGTAGATGGCAGTCAAAAGGTGCGGGGCGGCGAGGTCATATCGATGTTGCTCGTCAAGTGCATTGAAATTATTCAAAATCGTATGATGACACCAGCACGTGATCTTCAAGATGTATAAAAATTGGTTAAGGGCGATATTTAAAAGTGAATTGAGGTTCATCGCGACGATACTATATTTTCGCAGATATTGCAATATCTATGGATTCTACTGTAATTACAGACCAATTGCAACACGGCTTATTTCACCGCACTCACAGGTAGATTGTAGTAAACATCAGAATTTTCCTCATTTCTTCTTTTCACTGGTCGAATGGCATGTCTATAGAGATGTTAGACATTTTCACAATCATCTAGGTGCAATGAACATTTTGGTCAATCAAGACTTTAATGATTATGCTAATGAATTACTGTCATTGTTTGAGTTTGTGAAGTTGTATGGGCTAGAATTTATTAAACAATGGTCGTAGCTTAGTTCATTAAACAAGTAATGCTATGCGGTTAATTATTATTATTATTATTATTATTATTATTATTATTATTATTATTATTATTATTATTATTATTATTATTATTATTATTTATTATTTATCATCAACAGGGTTGTACCCCACAAGTGTGATATAATATATCTTAAGTCTAAATTACAATAATGGAATATTATATAAAAAAGTAGTACAAAATAATAAAATACAGTTCACACAATAAGAAAGGCCCTGTAAACTTACTGCTTGACTTATGATTGTGTTTGTGACGTGTGAATGTGGGTGTATGATGTGAGTGTATGGGTGCAGTGCGATTTGGTGTATTGGACCTGGAACGACTTTCATCATCATGAAGTGTTCTCTACCGTTTAAAATAACACTTATTTTTCAATCGGTCATTTTGACAGATAAGACAATAGACTGCAACTAAATGCAACTAAATATAAAAAAAAAAAAAAAAAATATTAACAGCAATCTATGACATTGTTCAACAAGACAGTAAGCTAGAACGAACGATGATCATGACATTGTCATCCGATTAGCCAAGGATACTTCAAGTGAGTTTTATAGTTTTTACTGTACAAAAAATACATTAATTTGGTATTGCATTCAGCCTATGATTTTTTTCTAGAACGCACCAAACACACTCTTAAAACCTAATTTTCAAAATTTTCGCCTGCGGCGCTGTTGTTGGGGGGCGAAACCCCCTAGTAGGTAACCCAAACGTTTCCCGCTCGATTTTTGTGATGGAGCAACGGCACTTTACCAAATGGTTAATTATACATTTAGATTGATAAAAATTTTAGGTGTCACCCCCCCACCCCCTGCAGGGGGTGGGGGTGGAGGGGTTTGTGATTATTACCATAGACACAAAACAAAACCATGAATTTCTTTGAAAATTCGTAGATTTACTAACAACACAATGCTGAATTTAAAAAAAAATACTAGAAGTTCGAAAAAAGACGCCATCTTGGAAAAAATCTCAAATTTTCGACATTATTTACCGGTGTATACTGCAGTAAAATTTTAAAATTTTAAAATAAATTTAATTGCGTTCTTTAATGTTTGTTCAAACAAAAACTTTTGAAATTTTTAAAATCGGTTGATATTTACACTTTTTATGTTGATATTATAGGACAACCCTGTTTTGAATATTTTCACTTATAAAATCATGAACGAATATTTTCAGATGGTAAACTATTCAACTGGGAAATACTGAAACATTCATGTGTAGAAGGCAGTGGTTTTCTTGGCATCAAACCATATTTAAAATCCTGGTTAAACCATGGTCAAACCATGGATTTTAAATAGTAATCACATGCTCAAACGAACACGAGCGCTGTTTTGTCCTCCGTTGTAAATTAGTTATTAATAGGATAGACGTTATATAAAAAAAATCCATATACATATGTATTAAGCTATTGCTTCCAATATGGGAAGTTATTAACAATTGGCTACCTTTACGCGCTTTTAATTTAATACGCGGGAAAATATCAATAAATATAATGTATGAAATACAACAGTGAATCAATGGCTTGAAGCCGCCTGCGGTTACTAATACCGTTGGGTGTCTAGTGTTCCCAACGCTAATACGATTGGGGCGCTGGCCCACAGCGTATTTCACTTGAAGAACGTGGGTTTGAATCCCGCAGAAGGCATTGGTTTTATATTTGTAAAATTGTTCACCCTCATATATCACCATGCATCGTCTCGAATAGTAATATTGCAATGGTAAATAAATGTATATATATATATTTCTTACACCTGTTTCCAACATAATTCGGGTCAGGGGGTGGCTATAACCACCAGATTTTCTAAGGCACACAGAGTTTATTATAACACCGGCTTGCCGGGCCTGTCATGTTTTCTTCTCATTCGTTTTTTTCATCTTCCATTTCATCTTTTCGTCATTATCGTCCTCTTCTTTCTTGCTTCTTAAATAGTAAATAAATAAACGAAACTAGTTGCGCCCTAAAAATTACTTGAACTGGTGGACAAGTCACAGGTTGTCGTTAAACTATAAAACACTGTAAATTTGTTCGATGGAAAAGTCGCAGCTATAGAAAGAACCCGACATTTAAAGTGTGTTTGATTTGTAGTTATTTTTCATTGACTCCACTTGTTTAATCCAAGAAATTATTAATGTATTAACTTGTTAAATTCCTAGACAACCTGAAATTCCGCAAGTTCAAGTAATTGTTTGATTGTTGTATTATGGTGCTAGAAGCCAATTGAAAGTATTGTAATCATCTGATTATTTTCGGTCGTATTCTAGACCTTGCTCATTTCTAAAGTGTACATATATTAAAATATTATTGTAAAAATGAAGCATTTAAACTTTGTCATTATTTCTTTAGTTTCGAGTCTTTTTATACCACATTGGTTAAGTATTGAGTGCAATTCATGATCGTGGAAAGTATGAAGATGTGTTTTGTGTGTCAACAAGATCAACACTAGTGGACGAGTTTTGTGAGAGCCTTGAACGCGGCGTTGCAAAAAATGCCACATATTTTATAGATAGAGACAGATTGTTGCTTATTCAGATTGCAGCAAGATAATCTAGCATCCATCAAATGATTTTGAGCATACGAAACAAAGGCTGACTCGATAGACTTCAATAACAATAATTGAGAAGGGCACGTGTTTCTTTTGCAATAAAGTAGGAACACAAATTGAGTACAGGGAGTGCAGTACATCTTACATCGGCTATTCAATGTTCATGTCTCCAATGATGGAACAGTGAAATACAACCATGATGCTTGTCTTGATAAACAAAATGCCCAGTATCACAAGTTATGCTGGCGACACAATGTAATAAATGTATTAAGAAACACATTCTTTCATTCGGTTTCGAACAGGCCAGTTCTTTCCTCAAGACCCTCTGCCAAAATGTCGTTTCTTTGTTATCTAGCAAACTTTGTATTGAACAGGTTTTAAGTTTAACTGTTTAACTTTATTAACTCTTCCATCGACATTTATCACTACTCAAACTGAAAACTTGAACGTGCATTACAAATAAGTTAAAGATCTATAAGACAATTTATTTTCTGATATAGAAAAACGTCGCAATGAATATTACACTCGAGTCTAAGTCTGTGGTACTTAAAACAAAACGCATTATACCAGATTAGGTTCAAAATGATATTCTTCGACGAAACAAAGTGGAACAGTTACAATACTCAAAGCATGTCTATGGAAGAAATCGAGAGTTAGAATATAACATTTGAGCCCCTGACCAAAAGGTTTACAAAATGTAAAACTACATTGGTAACACAATACAGTGTCACAACAAAAACGAAACTGTCGAAACAAGTTCCTTACTTGCTCAATTTTTTCTGTTTGTAAGGTCTCAGCCAGAATAATATTCAAAGAAAGCAATTGTTACATACGAGTTTTCTGTTGCACTACGAGCCCTATTCTGGTCAAATGTCAAAATGCATTGCAACATAAACAGATAGAAGCAATGCAAGATAGGAAGACAGTTCGAATTAGATGCATTGTTGGACAAGCAGAAAATATCACAATATTATCGAGAGCTGAGTTGCAGGTATGGAATAGCAGAAGTGTAGGCTCTAAGCAAAATGAATATTTCTACAATATTATATATTTCTTACACCTACTTCCAACAAAAGTCGGGTCAGGGATGGCTAATCACCAGATTTTCCAGGGCACAAAGGGTTTATTATCACCGGCTTGCCAGGCCTGTCATGTTCTCTTCTCCTTCAATTTCTTCATCTTCCATTTCATCTTCTCCTTCATCCTTCAATATCGTCCTCTTCTTTCTTGCTTCTTACCACCAGCTCACGCCATTTCCTTCTGTCCTCCAACAGTCGTTATGCTGCTATTTTTTACCCATCATTTATTATTTGTTCCTTCCACTTCTTTCTTGGTGTACCAGGTCTTCTTCTGTTCATATATCCACTTTCAAATTCTGCTCTCGGTATTCTCTTTTTGTCCCATTCTCTCAAACGTCCATACCATCTCAATCTTTCTCTTCCTATTTTGAACAAAAACTTGTCAACTCCAACTCTCTTCTTAATATCCTTGCTCCTGATTTTGTCAAGCCTAAATACACCTCTATACTCCTCTTACTAATTTCATTTCTGCAATAATTATATAAATACATCTGGGGCGGTAAAGATATTATAATATGCTCTGTGGAGAATTGGAATCGCTTCTAAAGTTAGACGAAACAATTTTATTTCCGCTAGAAAACTTTGTTTGTCGTGCATTTTACCAGTCACTCAAAAGTGCAACCGGTAATGTCATTCGATGGTGTATGTTTAATAGCAAGGGTGTCACACAGAAAAATTATCACCAACAAGAGCTGCATTGTACCCTAATTATTTTTAGCGTATGGGCTAGCGATAGCGACAAATGCAACCAGGATTCCCCCCCCCCCCCCACCATAAAGATTACGGTTGGAAATTGGAAAGTAATCACTAGGTGCCAGTAACAAATCTTCTACGGGCACTTGAAGGGGTGATGGAACTAGTAAAATGTGCGTATGCAGTCACGCTGTGAAATGAGCGACGAGGACGTTGCAATACTGAAAGTGGTGAATGTCAACTTAATGAGTGGTAGTATAAATAATAAAATTGCCATTGAACCGTTATCATATATGTATCAAATAATAGCTATTAGCGTATTTATGGTTTATTTGGGTAAGGGGGCGTCAACCGTTTGATCATAATGCACCACTCTAGCCTAGGGGATATGGGGAGGAGAGGCACATGCACACCAGCCACGGGTACGGGTAGGAAAGGGGGGTTCTCACGTCGCGGTCGTCGTCTTTGTCATCGTCATCGTTCGTTGTGTATTGTCATCGTCGTCGGGGAGGTCGTCAAGGGAAGGGAAGGTGTCCCCGACGACGATTGTCAGAGCTCGCCTCTAGTTTCGGGGAGTAATATATTCCGCTCTTACTAGCTACTACTTTTTCATTCTCTAGGCCAATCCTTCCCCGGGCCCAGACGGATTACTTAAATAAGTATGAAAAAGTACCATCTTGAAAATTAACTAGTATTATACAATTTTTCAACATTCTACATTTAAATGCATATTTAGAAATTCGCTTGATCGGCAAATTCAGCTAATTTTACATACAGTCTGGATCACTTTACGACCTCCAATTTTAACGCAATCAATTTGAATTTTTGGGATGTTGTTTATAAAGGATGATCGCATGGTGCGATCAGAGCACATTTCAACATTTAAAAAAAATCCCTTTGCAAACTTGGGTAGTTACTACAAATTACCTGTTTAGTGAGATAATTATACGGTCAGTTACTAAAAAAAACTAAGCAATGTGCTCCGATCGCGCCATACACACATTCTTATTTAACATTTAAATGCAAACCACAACCCGATGGCGATAGGACAAACGAATGAAACGATAGAGCTTCGTCAATGCAAGTGATCCTGACTTAACCTCTGCATTCTGCGTCAAAGTCTCGTTTGCTCGAGTGCATCCAACAGTCTTAAATATGGATCAACTTAATAAACCAAATTGGCTCATCCGTCAACGCAACTAAAAACGTGGTAGAAAACCCTACATGAAAAATGCAGTACACAATTTTATCTAAAAAATGCTACCTACATAGCTTTCGAAAAATGTTTTTTTAAAAGAAAACACCAATTTTGAAAGAAAAAAAAACGGTAAAACTAGAAACCTTAGTTTTACTTGTAAAAAAATACAGTTTGGATAATACTGCAGGCTTATTTTAGAATATCAACAAATGTTTGATCTATAGGAATTAATTTACAAACTCTCCAATCCGAAATTGGTATGTGGCAGGCGACTTTTAACAATAACCTAATTAGCTAAGCAACAGGTGCCTTCAATCAAATGTTTGTGGAACGAGCAATTATCAACCGATTTTTAAAAATTTTAATGTTTTACTTTAAGGAAACTTAACATTTTATGTTTTTTGATTAAATATTTTCATCAGCATTATGAATTTCTCACTATTTGATAACATGTCTAAAAAGTGATTATTTTTCCAAGATGGCGGCACAAATTTTACTTTTTGTATTTTTTTTCAAACTCGGCAATGTGTTTTTAGTAAAATATCAAAGTTTTATTAATTTCCAAGAAAAAATCAAATTTTAATTAAAATAGTCACAACCCCCTCCACCCTTACCCTCTGCAAGGGGTAGAAAAGTGACACCTAAAAAAATTATCAATCTAAAATCGTATTTTACTATTTGGAATATGCGGCGTTGCTCCATCACGAAAATCGAGCGGGAACCCTAAATCATACATTTGGGTAACCCACTACCCCGTGTTTGGCAGCAGATTTGTTGTTCCCCCCCCCCACTCGAAAAGGAGTTCCTACGCGCCTGGCTCCTTCCTAAGTTCCTCTCCCAACATTCAAACCAGCATCCGTCACATCAAACCAACACTCAAGCTACCACTTCAATGTCCCAGTTCAGGCAAAGAAAATGATCAAACTCTCTCCTCCCTTCCATCTTAAAACTTTGAAAAAGAAAACTTTAATTGGTTCTTCCCAAGCATCTCTCCTCAACAAAACTACCCCTACAACCCCTCCTATACCCATTACTATCCATCAAAATAATGGAAATTCTATCCAAATTACCCGTACACCAATCACACCTTCTAGAACTGCCAGTTGTGTGCAAGCTAGCACACCACACAGGCATACTTTCCAACCAAATAATACACCTTCATCCATGCGCTCAGCAGTGAGCTCATATCAGGGAATCCACTTCGCAAGGTTTGTTTGTTTTATTATCGATGTTAATATTCCACTAGTATTGATAAACCTTTACTACTAAAAATGCAGTATTTTTTTTTTAAACCTGTACAAAATATAGTAGTGATAGAAAAGATTTCAATTAAAACCTTCCCTCACAGAAATTTTATCAGACAACTCCACGACAAGCGATTATGTTATTAATTTCTTACGTAAAGTAAACCTTTTCAATTCAATTTAAAATTCATAATTATTTAACAATTAGAAAATTCGATGGGCACTGATAGGTTTAATGTTTTGTGCTCTAAACCCCAATAACTAACTAACTTCCTCGGTCTAGGCCATAGTTTTAACCCATGATAACATAACTAACACAACTTCTTTGTTTTTTATCCATGGGTTTACATGCCCTACTGCCTAATACCATTGACCGGTGACCTTTGCACCATGGTCACCACTAAACGGGGAAAAAATCGATTAGGACCACCTGGAAAATTACTCAGCACGTTTTTCTGAGTAAATGATTTAAAATTCACGCCTCTATCACTAAACCCCGAATGGTTTGTCTAAGCAACCAGGCTATATTGTTGCAATGACCATTGACCACCAATATAACACCAATATAAAACCGTTTTGCTAGATGTACATGAAAAGATGGTCGCATAGTCGCAAACAACTACATTTAACAAGACATGGCGCGGCCAGAAGCAAATCATGTGGACGTGGTTCGTGATGTTGCTGAGACAGTAATCCTGGCACCAGCTCCTCAAAATCAAAGTCTTGAGACAAGGTGGACCAGTTGTCAAGAGCAGGAGCCTCGCAGGCTTTTTCTGTAGATGATATTATCTGCAGGTATTTCAAGGTAGGTGCATATTTTGGAGCCCATCCACATTTATTATGAGTTCCCGTGCGATTGTTTTTCATCATTCGATCATTATTTGCTCACCAGTTTTATCACATATTTCTAAAGAACATTCAAACTATAGCCTACTATAGGGGTTTAATAAATATAAATAAAGGCCTATGCGAATGCCTATATAAACTTTGGTATGATACTTTCTTTTTAATCTTGGATTTAATAAAATTAACTTTCCTATCAGAAATGCTAGATCTTTTTTAATTATTTCTCTTGTTCCTCCGCAGTGGCGCACGGTTCAACTTACAGAATGCACCATTATAGATTGGCAGCGAATGATTGATGCCCTGTGCCGTCATGGCACTTGTAATCTAGACATCTCCTCCTTGAGCGTACCAAACGACGAGCAGTTATGGCGAGACTTTGTCCAGGGTCTCTCCCGAGTGGGATCGCTAAGGTCAATAAAACTTGGACCGTGTCCGCTCTTCGTAGTTGAACAAATAACTACATCATGTCTGCAGCTGATGCTGCTGATGCTGAAGGAGAGTTTGTCAAAAAATGTATGGACAGACTGGGGAGCGATTTACATCCCGAATGAATACCATCCTTGCAATGAAACGAGCCTGGGAGAACTACAACGAAGTTAAAGTGTCCGTTCACCTCTTTAACAAGTTAGTCTTAATATCGAAAAGAAACATAAACACTAAGTAGTTTGTGTATATTTCCCGACCTACGTCAATAGGGGTCTTTAAATTCATCGCCGCGCTCAAGAACAGTGAGTGAGTGAGTCGAGCGTATGCTGGTCCCCGTTGTACAACATATGCCTGATAAACATTTTGAAGTTCTTAAAGGAGTATTTAACCGCTAAACTCAAAAAATATATTTCATTCAGGCTAACTAGTAATGAATTAAGCAATTAACAGAAAAATTATCAGGGCCACCATGACCTCACAAAAAATTGTCAAACATGACATTTTTCGAGCTAGGTGCCATCGGCAAAAATCTCCCATAAGAAATAACATGGGGACGATCTTTATGCCCCGTGACCTTGGAGGATTTTGAACCAAAAAAATATTGGCCATTATTGACGTACTCAACAGCCTTTTCTGTAAATTCTCTATATTTTGTTTTGTAATTTCGGCAAGTAGTTCGGTCAAAATATGCTGATTAACAAGATGGGGTGTGATTTTGGAATGCATATTTTTGCGTGTTTGAGGGTATATTTGGGCACAGTTTCAAGACACGATGTTATAAAGGGGCATTTTAGATTGGTACTATGCTCTAGTATCTATGTGGACCAAAAAAGAAGCAGGTTAAAGCCGATTTAGGAAATTTTCCAAAACAACAATTTCTACCAATTTCTGGATCAAAAAAATTAAAAAATTCGTGTTAAATCACAGTTACAAGATATAATTTTTTTAACATTGATTTTACATTGATTGATTGATTAGATATTGCTTTACGTCTCATATTTATGCAACTTGGCTAATCGAGACGAAGGGAGGGACGTAAGGGATGACGCGGGGGGACAAGGGGTGGACAGGCCTGTTCTGGTCAGAACCAGCCACAAGCATATGGGGAGGGCAGGGGTTCCCCCACGTCGTGGTCGTCTCCGTCTGTGTCATCATCCGTCCGTGTTGTCATTGTCGTCGTCGTCGGGGAGGTAGTCAAAGGGAAGGGGAAAGTCCCCGACGACGACCCAGAGCTCGCCATTAGTTTCAGGGAAAAAAACTCCTCTAATCACGGGCCATACCACGAGAAGGTTGCGAGTTGGAATTTGATGGCAACACCCTCTCAAAGCTCCTTGAAAATATCCTAGTGAACCGTCTCCATCCCCATATAACTAAACACTCCCTTATACCTGTATACCAAGCCGGCTTCAGACCACGCTACAACATCAACGATCAGCTGTTGAGGGTCACCACGGCACTACAAAACAACATGGCCAGAGGCCGGACTACACTTCTCGCCCTTCTAGACATACAGAAGGCGTTCGATACCGTTTGGCACGCGGGGCTGCTTTTTAAACTCCACCAACACCACAACCTTCCCGCCCCCCTGCTTTGCTGGATAGCCAGCTTCATCTCTGATCGAGACTCCCGAATCAAGATAGCGGCTACACTATCGAGCCCATACATACTTAAAGCAGGTATACCACAAGGAAGCGCCATCAGCCCCCTCCTCTACATCCTCTTCAATTATGACCCCCCCCCCCAACCACCCCCCATTCCCAGATCCCCCTTCCCTTCCTCTGGAACGGCACTCTTTGCGGACGACAAGGCCTACTGGGTCTCGGGCAAGGGCCCGGCACGTCTAAAGAAGGCAATGGAATCCATCCTCCAGAGATTCCTGGACTATTGCAACCTTTGGTGGGTTACATCTTACCCCCAAAAAACTCAAATCATGGTTGCCAGAAGAACAAAACGGTTCACCTATAAATACACGGCGCTCCGCATCCAATTCCACTACCTCTCGAACCTCCGTGGAAGACACATCGCCTACGACCGCCGATCACGAACTTCGAGACACCTCTTGAGCCACTGTGCCTAACCCGCCGTGGACGAAAAGGACTGGGCTTACTACCCGAAATCTTGAAGAGTTACGAACATCTTGCCAGGGGAGCTTGGTCGTCTATACCACCCCTGGCCGTCAAGCCGACCAGACTCTGGCTGTTGCCCCTCGGCACACAGTTCATCCTTGCGACTTCGGTGGAGCTTACTCAGCCGTCCCCGATAGGTAGCCTCTGCGCGACTCTGGGCTCCGAGCCACAAGAGGTACTAGACGAGCGCAAGCGAAGTCCTACACTTGTAGGAATTAGCATAAAAAAGCACAATAGGTGCAGGCCCTTCAGGTCTGCATCCCCTCCCCCCCCCCCAACCATATCGCGACGCACGCAACGCTTAGTTACTAGGCTATTAGCTCAAACCATACTCATCTATCACCACCATACCATACTCATCATTGCCAACCATTTAGCTAGGGAAACCTCGACCATGAACTTTTCCTAATCACAACCTCCGACCAAAACGCCCGTGACATCGACCACCATGGTCAAGAAGAAGAAGCTGAAGACACTGAAGAAGACACCCCCGACCCCCAACTCCTCCATTGGATCCATCAACGAGTCCTTTGCGCTGGACAGTACGGCCTCCACAGCCGACTCATCTCCACACCCATCCACCATCCCGAGCAGCGGCGAAGGGGATACCCCCCCGACCAGGCGGACTGCCGCACGAAGGAACATCGTAGGGGACACCCCCCGGACAGAGCAGACCTCCCCAGGACCGAAGAAGTCACCGCAGCGAGGCTCTTTCTACCGCCCCCATACCCTATTATCCTCCTCCGACTCCACATCCGACGAGGAGAACGGGTCACGCAACGAAACCCCCGACCTATCAAAGTTCCTCAAACCGGCCATCGCGCCAACCCCCGAACCTGCCCTGAGAAAGAGGCGACGACAGCGTCTTGCCAACAACGAAGTTGCGCGCCCTCAACCAGCCAAGACCGCGACCAAGAAGCAGCCTGGCCCTACCCCACAAGAGCCGCCAGCCACCCTGGCCCTGCTCTCGGCCCTGCTCAAAGTTACGTCAACCCGAGCCCAGACAAGCAGGGAGGACAGACAGCCGACGCCCGGCCGTCAGGAGGACGATCAAGATCCTCACCACCACCCCGAACACGGAAGTCCGAACTCACGGAGACCGCCCGTGATTGGCAGCACACCGGACCAATAGAAAAGCAGAACGACCGTGATTTGCCGAACGCCCAACCAATAGGAGAACCGCATCCGGCAATATCCGCGCACACCATACCAGGGCCAAGAAGCACTTGCACCACTGACAGCGCCGCACCTGCCACCACCGCCCTCAACACCGGGATCCCTCTACCCGGCACCATCGACGCCGCCCCCGGCAACAACAGTGTGCCAGACCTCAACACGGTAGTCACTGGTCCGACTCACGCCGACGTTCCAGAAACAACGCCCGAAAACCTCAACCCACCCCTGTCAGGAAATGGCAGAACCACCCGACCAGCAAAGTCCTCCACCCTTCTTATCCAGGATCACCACTACAGACACAACTCACCCTACTTCCTAAACCAAGTGTCACACACGAACAACCTCAAGGCCTTTCCAATGCCAACTTATTTCTACAACTCCCGAACCCGCACCACCACCATCCGATTCGAGTCCACAGAGGACATGGACGCCTTCGCAAGCACCGTCGCGCCCACCACCTTCGGGAAATGGGCCACATACCGCCTTTTCACCCCACCCCCGGGACGCACCGACCAACCCCCCCCCCACTCAACCCCCCCCCCCAACTCCAAAATCCTTCAACCACATCCTCGGCAGTAGTCATGGTGAACGTGGAACAGGACCTCTCCACCGAGGATCTACTGCAATACATGTCTGTCGACTGCCCCCACCTGCTGGTGGGGTCGGCTACACGCATACAGGGACCACAGGGACCAACATCCTACGTCCGCCTCCACTCGAGGTATCCCGACACCATACGCCAACTCCTCCAGTACGGAGTTAAGGTCCTCGGGCGCAAGTACAAAGTAGAACCGGACCGCCACGTACCGCGCCACGCACCCTGCACCAGATGCCAATACTACAGGCACTTGGCGTCCCAATGCAGGGGGAACCCCCGCTGCTACCACTGCGGGGCAAAAACCCTGACCAAATTCTGTATCCACCCCAGAATCCAACCCCAAATCACAGATCCCAAAAAACCTTTCTGCGCCTCATGCCACAAGAGCACAGATCACCGCACAGGGGACACAGCCTGCCCCCTGTATCCCACCACAAACTTCATCCCTCCTGAGATCAGACCTCCGATCTACATGTTCAAACCGGCTCCGGCTCCTGCCTCAAACCCCTGGACCAACAATGGGCCACAGGCCCAGGACCACCCAAGGCCAAGGAGATCGTCGGACACAGACGTGGACCCCAACTACCAGGAGGCCACTCCAACCCATCAAGACAACACAGAAGAAGACCTCCCGCCACCAGCCTCGGATCCAAGACCTCAAAACCCAGGTCCAACCGAACCAGCTCGTACGAACAGCCTCCTACAACAGATAGTGCCTGACATGCTGGTCAACCTCTTGGACACGCTCCTAAACGTCATATACAACATGGTCCCGTCCACCACCATAAGGAAGCTCCAGAAAGTGGCCAACGCTGCAACAGCAACTCTCATGGGCATCAGGACGATCATCCGCCAGAACCAGAAGTTAGTTAGTTATTAGGGTTTAAGGGCACACAACACTAAGGTTATCAGTGCCCGTATTCTCTTAAATAATGGCATGTTTTTTTTTTAAATCCTATTGTACAGCTGTGTTGATTTCCAGAACCAGAATGTGGTAAATGTGGAGCACATTCTGGTGGGCCAGAACCAGAATGTGCTCCACATTTACCACACCCCGGCACCCCCTAACACCCACACCCGGCCTAACTATAACAACAGGCCCCCCCTACCACATCAGATCCACCCCCTCCCACCCCACTTCCCCCCACAAAATCACACCTAACAACCCCATGACCACCAACACCCGTTCAACAACGGTCACCCTCTCCTCTATCTCCTTCCTTAACCTCAACGTCGGGGGAATCAGATCCAAGATGGATTCCCTCAAGGCCCTCCTAGACTCACCCTCGCCACCAGACGACCTTACGCTACAGGAAACTCGGCACCCCCCGGGGATGTGGATCCACTTCCCGGGCTACGTAGCAATGAGGGTACCTCCCACCTTCTCCGGCAAGGGACGCCAGTCCGGCGGACTGCTCACCATAGTGAAGGGAGCCTACCAGACACTAACAGTCAAGCTGCACCTACCAGGCCGACAATCCCTTATAGTCACCAACGTCTACTCCTACAACCACGCTCCCGCACACCTGAAAACAGCACTCCCGACCATCCTCAACACCCTATCCCCCCCCCGCTCCAGGCACCTAGTCATCGGCGACTTCAATGCGCACCAAGCGCTCTACGGAGACACCACCACCTCACAGAGAGGCACCAACCTGGTCAACAATCTAACAGCAAACCTGATACACGTCGACACTCCTCCCACCCGTTTCTCCACCCGGCAAAACCACGGACCTACCTCTCCTGACAAAATTTTCTCCACCCCTCCCATCCTTCGGCTGATCTCCCCCCCTCCACCCAGGGGATGGACATCGGATCAGACCACATTCCCATCCTTTTCTCCCTTACCCTTAAACCTGGAAGCGTAGACAACCCCGACTACAGAAGGACAACCTGGGACTACCAAAATGCCAACTGGCAGCTCTTCCACTCCACCCTCCTCCCTCTACTCCCCCAAGACACCCCACCCACCACCCCAGACGCCATTGACCAAATGGCAGAACAAATGATCTCGGCCATACAGACAGCTAAAGATAAAGCAGTACCAGCCTTCAGCACCAGCAGACCCACAAACAGCTTCCCGCCGCACATCATCCGCCTTATCAAAATTACTAGGAAAACGCTTAAGTCCCGCCGCGTTGTTGGATGAGCGTATATGGTGCATTGAGCTGCCATGTGTTACGCGGATTTTCTGTTGTTCTGTGAAAAAATCATTACTTATTGAAGATTTTTTTAAATTAAATTAAATAAATAAAAAATTAACTTAATTTTTTTAATTAAATTAAAAAATAAATAAAAATAACCTAATTTTTTTTAATCGTAATATTTAAAAAATAAAAAAATCGTAAAATTGCAATTTTCATAAGAAATAATTATTCGATTGCGCTAAAATTTAACACGAACATATCAATTCATAAAATTAAGGTTCTGTAAAAAATCATTACAATAGGATAAAGCATGTAGGTGTTATAAGTCAAAGAATTGTTTTAAAAAAGAAAAAACCCGTAAAATTACGATTTTCATGAGAAATAATTTTTCGATTTCGCTCAAATTTCACACGAATATCTTATTTCATAAAATTAAGGTTCTGTGAAAAAATCATTAGAATCGGAAAAAGCATGTAGGTGTTATAAGTCGAAGAAATGTTTTAAAAATCGAAAAAAATCGTAAAATTGCGTTTTTTATGAGAAAAAATTTCCCGATTGCGCTCAAAAACGTGGCAGTTCTAAGTTCAGAGATTTCGAAGGCCTCCATAAAATTTCATCGCAATCGGAGTATTGGTTTAGCCGGAATCGTGTTAACAAACACACAATAATACAAACAGAAAAAAGAAAAAAAAAAAAAAAAAAACATTCCGGATTTTTTTCTCCGGTGTAGTGAAATGGAATCTTCGCTTCGCTCGCTACGCTCGCTACGCTCATCCAAAAACAAGACTGAAAAAAAGGCAGGACGCATCTCTTCTTCTAGAGATAACCAATAAGAGAAAGAGGTCACTGATATGCCCGAATCAACCGGAAGATGAAGTTGCCGATGTTGATTCAGTAGATGTAGGCGGAGAGGAAGGAGGTCTAGTCAGTAGTGTAGGCCTAGGTGAAGGAGGATGCCGAGGCGATGGTGAAGACAAAGAAGGAGGAGTCCTAGGCAAAGAAGGCAGTCCACAAAATAATTTAGGCAAAGAGAAAGGTGACAAAACCCCCAAAAAATTGCAATACCCAATTAAATGTCATCAATCTCAGATCGCAGGAGGTCTTGCGATTCGACCCTTTTGGAGCCGAAGAGGATTGTTCCAGTGATGCAGAGTACGAAATGAAAAACACGATCCCAAACTTAAATTTCAAAATAGAGAAACTTACTGCCGACGTCACCCTGTCACTCTGTTTTGGCGCAATTTGAAAGTATCATATAACTTACTAATCTCCATAAATAAGGTAAGTTGACCAACACATAAGGTGATTTAATTTATAAATATACTTCTTTCTGCTCATTTTGAGGTATGGCGTCTTGTTGTTTTTTGTTTGTCTAAGCAAGTCTTTTACTGATATTCTAGGATTTTTAGTTTAGAAGGGGTCAATAGGAACATCATGCCTCTTAAGTACGTTCCCAAACCAGGCGGCAAGACGAACAAGAAAACAGATAATGTCGTCCTCCTTCAAGCTCGAGAAGCTATACGGAACAGTATGAGCAACCGGAAAGCTTCTGATAAATTTAAAATATCCACAACTATTTTATTTAGGCACCTAGAAAACAAAAGCATTGTGTCTCAAAGTGGCCAAACAGTGCTTGATCCCACAGTGGAGAAACTAATCGCGGACAGACATCTAACATGTTCGATCTGGAGGTATCCATCAGATACTTGTGACTTGAGGTTGCTCGTCCTATCTGAACAAACGAGGCCAGACAATTGACCGATTTAAAAACAATATGCCAGGTGGAGGGTTCGCAAAGTGTTTTTTTTTAATCGGCACAAACAGGAACTCTCTATTTGGAAGTGTTATTTTCCACATAATTTCTAAAAATAGTTTCATAAACCCTACGCCCTAGTAGCTGCTAAAACAGGCATCGAGGATTGTGTGCCTAAGGGTTAGTAAAACAATATTAAATAGTCCTTGTTACTTGTGACAATGTGTAGCAGGGGGGCAGGAGGGAGTTGCTTTATTCCTGTGATCTGTATCGCAATGTAAGTGTAAGTTTTCTTACGGTTCCAATTGCGATGAGACTGTGGATATTTTATATACATCTATTATCTATCTATTATACAGCTTTGTTGATTTCAGATAATTAAAAACATTGGTTATATTCTCAGATTCATCAGACAAAATTTCTTTTAAATTAGGTTGAAGTTTAAAATCATTCTTCTCATGCCAGGATCATCAACGAAAAAAAAAGCATTAAAAAAAAGCTAGGCCATATGTCAAGGTTTATAACTTAACACCTAGGTCTACATTTCAAATAAAAGTTAACAAACCTGTTTCTATTTTCCTAATGTCCTCCTGTGGCAATCGGACTGTGTATGAATTGGTTTGGCCGTTTTCTAAGTTTTCTACCAACGTTATTTTCTGCCAATAAGTAGAACTGCTTGTCGACGCGGACATGTTTACAAATTTTGCCACAATTTTGACAGCTACGTAAATTTTCAGTTGCCGACATCTTGGATTAACCCCCACTCTACCAAATGCAACAAGTGCCGGACCAATATATAGATTTAAATTCAATTGGAGTCTCAAACCATCATACTTGGAGCAGTCAGTCAACAAATGATGAACGGATAGCAACACACCACACGTGTCGCAAATCGGAGCAATCTTATCTCTGGTAAAAAGATAGGCATGGGTGAGGTGTGTGTGCCCTATTCGTACTCGCGCCAACACAACCTCCTCACGACGAGAAAGTATGGAAGACCACCTCGCACCTTCAGTGAAAGACATGGCATCACACGACTCAGCTTATTATTCTGAGTTAGTTAGTTATTGGGGTTTTAGGGCACAAAACAGTAAAGTTATCAGTGCCCATCGAATTTTCTGATAGCTAAATATATATGAATTTCAAATTGAATTTCAAAGGTTTACTTTACGTAAGAAATTAATAAAGAAAGCAATGTGCACACTCACAGAACAGCGTACATGACCCAAGTGAGGCCACAATGATACTGGGTTACAAAACCGACTTGAACACCTAAACAAGGCGTAACAAGCTCCACACACCCTCCATAGAAGGCTATCTGCAATGCGCAGTGATTTGCACTTTGTTTTCCAGCTTATTTTTTTCACACTATCTCTAGTCTCTTTTTTTAAACTTTGTATGTGTTTGTGTGAAACGTTAAATTCTTTTAATTACTGTTCCTGTCAAAGTCAACTGCAATCACATGGATAAGTCACCCTTATGAACTCAAGTCCATCATGATTCAAGCTAGAAATTTTATTTCACTTGATCATAAGGGGTGAGCTAAGAGCTCTGTCATGTAATTCAAGTCGTCGTCGGGGAACCCCTTCCCTTTGACTACCTCCCCGACGGCGACGACAAAGACAACACGGACGGATGATGACACAGACGGAGACGACCACGACGTGGGGGAACTCCTGCCCTCCCCATATGCTTGTGGCTGGTTCTGACCAGCACAGGCCTGTCCACCCCTTGTCCCCCCGCGTCATCCCTTACGTCCCTCCCTTCGTCTCGATTAGCCAAGTTGCATAAATATGAGACGTAAAGCAATATCTAATCAATCAATCAATGTAATTCAACGATGACTCGGAGCTCATATAAAAAAGCCGTGGTAAGGAAGAGATCAAAAATATATTAGCACTTCAAGGGTTTTCCCGTTTGTGAACGGCAGTATTTATTTGTGCACAAAACAAAAATTTTACGTCTCAAACGTTTGATCAAACACAATAAATAGAATGATTGGTCTTTCTGTGGTGTGTCATGGCAACACAGGACGAAGTCCTAAAAATGTAACACGGAAAGAAACTATAGATGAGATCGTAACATTCATAAAAAATTATGTCAATCAAAATGCGCTTTTCCTTCTGGGTAGAATATCTTCACAGTTCAATAGTTCTGTGAAACTACTCCCTTGTTATGAGGCTAAGAATTCAGTCTTAGTCTAACAGACACATTTTTAAAACAAAATTCAACTTGCACTTTCATTGGCCATATACGGATGACCGCTTTATTGCAAAAAATCACGTGTTGGCCGATGGCCCTAAAAAGGTTGAACTAAAAAGGGAGGATGATACGAATTAGTTAAAGGCAGAGGCTGCTAAAACGAAACACACTAACCATTGCAGCAAAAACTGACCGAACGAAGGCCGTACTTGTCTTTGACTTACAAAGACACTCCCAACACCTGTCTTTACGACAGGAATCGTGTATTACAAGCGTCAGACGTGGACGTACAACTTGGGCGTATATAACGAAGTTACCAATACTGGGTTCACGTACGTCTGGAGTGAAAATGTGGCATCTAGAGGGCCACAAGAGAAAGCCTCATGCCTTATGCACCACATCAAGGACCGTGTTCCTGAGTGTGTAATGCATCTCAATCTCTATAGCGATAGTTGTGGGGGACAAAAATGGAATATTAAAATGTTGTTAAAGCTCAGTCACATACTCGAGAAATCATCGTAATTCATTACAGATAATAGATAAAAAAATTGTCCCCGGCCATAACTTTTCATCATGCGAGCAACATTTTGGTATTATAGAAAAAATGATAAAGTACCATGTATAACTACGCTTGTGAATTTCTTGTTTGCTTTTCGAAGAATAAAGAGAGTACAAAACTTTCCAGTCTGGACAGAACAGACAAAACAGAACGCTGCGAGGACACAAAAATAAAAACTTGCTCAAACAACACACTCGAATGTAATATAAGCGAACTCTATGAACTGTAGAGCGGACACAAAACACGTCTGCCTGCGACAAGAACAACAGACCGACTGCGAGGCGAGGCTAGGCTCCCCAGCCTATAATGGAGTTCACATCGGCTGTTCAGTGGGCAACAAATTCGCATTTTGTACAATCCTTAGAAAGGGTTCCAACTGAACAATGCTTCGGAGTGCTTGGTAGCAAAGTAAACCCCATTGTGCAAAAGACAAATACCATCTCTAAACTAAAAGTGTAGTTGATAAACCTGATCTCTATTTTAATAAATTTATTGTCTTATTTACATTTTTCTAAGCATTTTGGTTTTTTGACGAAGTGTTTATCTTAGTTTTTAAGGAAATATCTGATTAAATCATATCAAAAGGTTATGTTATTTGTTTTGCAATTCCACTTAGAATTGAGCTACAATTTCGATTCAAAAACATTTTAGGCCTTGTTTTGACTTGAAGAATTGAATAAACTATATATATAATCAGTAAATGAAAAAATGACACGATTTAACTATCACTTATACAAGAGACCCCACACCTGTCATCCCATTTCATCTTGGATTTTAAATTGTAAACCTGGGTAAATGGTTGTAAAATACCTCTATTATATTCGTCATGCGCCTCTCCATCCTTTCAACTTCAACAAATTATTTTTGAAAGGGTTGTTTTTCTGGCTTTTGTAAAAGGTTCAAAGACTGTATAAATAAATGTATTGTGTCAAACTCAATCACTGGCCAGTAATGTAACTAATATTATTTCAATCTTATCATTTAATTATTGATTAGTCGAGTAAAAATTATACTACACACACTGTCTAGCCTGCCTTTTTCCGGTTATTTGAGTTTTTGAAAGGCGATTTTAGCATCAGTTTCATTCAAAAGTGTGTATTGAATATTCGACGAATTACAGAATAATAACTAATTAGAGGAGTAGCGGTATGCTACACGAATGACTAAGTACCCTTCAATAGTGTATAAGCCACTGCAGAACCCATGGGTTGATTTCATATTACTGTTGTCCTGCGTTCCACGTTCGAATCCAGGATGTTCCTTCACTCTTGTTTACACAGTTATACATGCGTAAAAGGCATATAATAATTTAATTTTGTTGTTCTTTGTAAATCAGTTTTTATAACTGCATAGGATAGACGTAAAATAAGTAAATACGTTGCCAAGTTATTTTGCGAACAAATCTTAATATTTGGTTAAAATTAAAATTAAAAACACCCACAGAACCATCTTTTGACAAGGAATTGATTAACATACGTTATAATTATGAAAACGTTAAAATAACGCTTGTTATAATGCAATGGCATATGCATGGTTGAATTCTGTACCTTTTCTCGAGTTAGAATTTAAATGAAGACGGGCTGAGTGGCTGACAGCAGTAAAGCAATATTCTATTGAAACCTTCGTCAACCTTTCAGCTATGATTGGCAACATTAGGGGTCTTGAAAAAGACCAATGTCGAGTGTGGCCCTGGGTTCCTCCACTGAATTGTCGGCGTGAATGCTATTATAGCTGTGCGTGCAGTGCAGATGGTAGTCAAAAGGTGCGGGGCGGCGAGGTCATATCGATTGCTACACGTGAAGTGCATTGGAAACTTTAAATATCACATTGACAGCAACTAGCACATGAGCTTTAAGGTATGTAATTACTGGTTACAAGTGAATCCAAATTTTGATCAATGAACCTGACACCAAAAACCCAGTTTAATTACACTATTTTAATTGGTCTGAGACTTGGACGTCACAAACCAGTGATGAAATCATTTCTTATAAAGTTTGTCGGTCAGGTTGGTCAACACAATGGTTTTGCTTGTAAATGTATAATAAGGTAATTTTTATCAGCATCACGGTTTACCCTACAAGTGAAATACGATAACACAATAAATAAAATAATACATTTACATAATCATTCAATGAAATATATATTGCAAGTGTATGCCAAATAACAGCAGGTGTCAATTAAAATAAAACAGTATACGGGCACAGACGCCCCCTCCCACCCACGCACACGCATAAGAACCTTACTTATTCAAATTCAAATTTAGGTGTCATAGATATAATTGTGAGAGAACGGCTGTATTTGTTTAAGTTGCCTGTAGGACAATATTATATAAACACATCAATTATTCACATATGTAGTCCGCCCTAGTACGATTGATACGGTTACTACATGCACAAAGTGACAACACATTCTCTGTCTTTGATAACTTTTGTCGGTTTGTAAAAAAAAAAAAAAAAAGATCTCGTGGGTGAATACGTCCACTATCTCTCTCGCGATTCTTTCGCGGATTCTCGATAACTTGATAAATTTCTGTTTGACAAAAATAACTACAATTCGACCACAAACAACGAATTCTCGGAAGGCCTGCTGTCATTAATGTGGCAAGACTTTAAGGATAGTTTGTGTCTTGTTAGACGAGGATGGTGGCGTACCAGCTTTAAAATATTAAAAAAAAAAAACATCCAAAAGGTCGTATTATAACATGCGGGCGAAACAGTGCATCTTAGGCCAGCAAATTCCAAATTGCAACCTTCTCGAGGTTTGGCCCGTGATTAGGGGAGTTCTTCTCCTTGAAACTAATGGCGAGCTATGGGTCGTCGTCGGGGAACTTTCCCCTTCCCTTTGACTACCTCCCCGACGGAGACGACGATGACAACACGGACGGATGATGACACAGACGGAGACGACCACGACGTGGGGGAACCCCTGCCCTTCCCATATGCTTGTGGCTGGTTTTGACCAGCACAGGCCTGTCCACCCCTTGCCCCCCCCCCCCCCCGGAACATATACATATATTTAATTTCTGTCTAAAGTACTAACATAACAGCGTCATAGTTGCCTACTCTAAAGCCAAGGTTAAACATCATATATCCCAACTCTAGGGTTACAGAGATGGTTTTTAATCTCCAGTTAATTTTGTATGTAGTCTAAATGGCAGAGCATTAGCTGCTCTACACACGTTATTAACAATGTACAAAACAGACCAAGAACAATGTTCCTCATCTTACTAAGAGCAAATGCAACAATCTCATAAATCATGATTATGTGTTTAGCAGTAAGTCTACCTCATGGACAGATATAGTCATTTAATGACATTGACGCCAAAAAAATCAACGGGAACAAAGGCCTGCACCAAACTGACCGCTACAAACATATTCCCGGACTCATTCTCCGAAATGAAAGTGAAATTAGCTGCACAAGTATTTAGCTGTTCGGAGAAGGCACGGATAGCCAGTGCCCACTTCACCGGAGAGCTTAACTTAGATACATGTAACTTGCACTTCAGAGTTCATTGCGCAAATTAACAATTCGATTGGTTCGACGCTTTAAACAGTCGCTACCCGGCGTATGATCAGACACCTCAGATGCTGCACCCCCAAGGACCTCTCGCCACCACGAAAAGAAGCCTTGGACTCGGACGTGGACTCGATATGGGCTTCAGACGAGTGCAAAGACATCTACTCTGACTCCATCAGCGACTCGCTTTCGGGATTCTTCCGAACCACCCCAAGTGGACCAAAGAAGCACCGCCGTGTCTCCACGCCTGATCTACTCGCCAGGACAGAGGCCTTCTTTAAGGAAAAATTCGTCCTCTCCCCACTCCAAACCCGGGCACAAAAGAAGCGGAAAAAAGCAAAACCACACTCACTCCACGTACCCACCCTCTGAACACACCACCAGTGTTCTCCTCAACTCCGACCACCACCAACTTGCACCACAAGACAACCACCTCCACCACACTCAACAACCTCCCTCTCCCACCCCCCTCTCCCACACCCCGTCCCCATGCTCGCAAGATGCATCTCATCTCACAATCCAAGACTTCCCAAACTTACCCCCAAGTCGTACACCTTCCCCCCCCCATCCTAACTCATGACACACCTCCCCCACTCCCCACACATACTCAAACCATACATGGCCATGCAAGCCCTCGAAAAATTCCAACAATCACTAGCAGCCAAAACTTGCAAACCACCCACCACTCTCCCCCCATGTTAAATGTTTTTTTGTTTCAGGATTGGATATTGCTTAACGTCTCATTTTTTTTTAGTTTCAGAACAAACCCCTGCAAACTCCCGTGAGGAATTAAATTTTGAACACTCGGGACATTGACAACTCTCCAATGGCCAAGAGCTGGAGTTATTACCAACCAACAGACCAACTCTATACCAACCGAGATCACCGTGACTTGCAAAGCGGACTTCAACATCAAAGCCTGTCAATTCATGTGGTTGGCTGAAGATTTCGTAACTGGGTCCTCTACAAGAAATCTGAATAATGCATTCAAAAATGTGAGATAACTGGCGCAGGAGAGCCAGAAGCGCCACCTCGGCAACCTGGAGTACGAGGACGATGCGCTTTCTGCACTTCCAAGAAGAACAGAAAAACTATCACCATGTGTGCCCAGTGCTCCCACTATATTTGCAAGGAGCACACAGTTACTATCTGTAGCAACTGTGCTACAAATGAAGCTGTGGAAACATGATAGTGAGTGATTCATCAAAGTCATTGTGTAAAATCAACATAAATCAAACAATATAAATCATAACTGTGAACGGATATCAATAATAGTAAAATGCAACCTACATTTCTGTGACATTGTTTTGGCCATAATATAAACATGAAACATACATATTTGATTATTGATTATTCATTGATTATTGATTATTGTTGTCATGTATGCTGTCACATAAATGATAACTTACCGTATATTCGTAATCAAAACTTCATTGCTGTTACTTTATTTGACCTAAATAAAAACTCGGAACAACATAAAATTTGATTGATTATTGATTGATTCTTTATTGATTATTGCTACCAGTAATGCTGTCACATGAATGATAACTTAGCAAATATTCGTAGGTTATCAAAACTTCATTTCTGTAACTTTATTTTGACCTAAATAAAAACGTGAAAAATTAATATTTGATTGATTATTGATTGATTATTTATTGATTATTGATTGATAATTGATTATTATAACCATGTATGATGTCACATATATGATAAATAACCTTATATTCGTAATCAAAACGTCATCCTAACGTTATTAGCCCATAATAAATAATGCGGTCTAAAGGACCGCGCGCGACTACTAACGTTACAAACAGGGGCGCGACTACTCTCGGGTTAAGTTGCCATATGTAGAGGAGGTAGAAAATGCTAAATTACCAAATCACAATCAAAATTATAATCAGCAAAACGTTACCAACGTCGACATAATGAAAAGCAAGTCAACATGCTTCATGGTTGCCCCCCTAAACCTGCATTTACCTCAATTTGCTGATGAAATTGATCAGTATTCGTGTCATATTTCAACCTTTGAGGTTAAAACTCGTTCGAATCAAGTTGTATTGATATTGAATAACTGTATACATACCCTATCAAACTTACTTGTATGGTATTTTGCCATTGGCGATTGGATTGGTTCTAGAAGCTATAGAACTAAAATGGCTAAAGATGGGAAAAACGGATTTTAGTGCGATGTGTTCGACTTGCAATTCTGAATTCAACATAACAAAGAGAGGCTTTAAAGACCTCAAACGCCATGGTGATGCAGAATACCACAAGAAGAACCAAAGAGCTGTTGAAGAAAGTTCTACAATGACTAGTTTTGTGGTAAGACAAAACAACGATGTAATCGACGCCGAATTACGATGGGCTAATTTCATTTGCGAGAATAATTTGCCAGTGAAACTAAGTGACAACTTCTGTAAGTTGGTGCCTCAATTGTTTCCAGACAGTGAACTAGCAAAGAATTTTCATTGTTCACGAACAAAAACCAGTCAAATTATAGTCCAGGCCCTTGGTTCATCTCATCAGGAAAAATTGTTAATGCAATGAAAACATCTGTTTTTACACTTATGATAGATGAATCAACCGATATAAGTGTGACCAGACAAATGGTAATTATGGCCAGATTTTTTGCAACCGATGAAGTTCAAACACATCTCTATAAAGTGGTGGCATTTGAGGGCCAAGCTACAGGTGAAAATTTGTTCAATGTTGTTAGCAGTTCATTTGAACAGAATAACATTCCATGGGATTGATTGGATTGGATATTGCTTTACGTCTCATATTTATGCAACTTGGCTAATCGAGACGAAGGGAGGGACGTAAGGGATGACGCGGGGGGACAAGGGGTGGACAGGCCTGTGCTGGTCAGAACCAGCCACAAGCATATGGGGAGGGCAGGGGTTCCCTCACGTCGTGGTCGTCTCCGTCTGTGTCATCATCCGTCAGTGTTGTCTTTGTCGTCGCCGTCGGGGAGGTAGTCAAAGGGAAGGGGTTCCCCGACGACGACCCAGAGCTCGCCATTAGTTTCAGGGAGTAAAACTCCCCTATTCACGGGCCAAACCGCGAGAAGGTGTCGAGTTGGAATTTGAAGGCGGAAAACTGTATCAGTATGTCTTCGGATGGGGTCAGGGCAATGGTGGGGGAGTTCAATTCTGTTCTATCACGAGTGAAGAAACAGCAAGAAAGTGTTTGGTTCCTGCATTGTACATGCCATGTAGCGCATCTGGCTGCATCTCATGCATGCGACGAACTGCCAGATGTATGCGAGCAGTTATCACGTCCCTGTTTCACCAGGTGGCTAGCTATGTTGCAATGTGTTGATCGTCTCCTAGAACAGTGGCCGGCATTAACTTTATACTTTGATACAAAAGTTGAGCGCAGGGAAAATAGTTTGGAATCGGTAAAACGCATCAAGGACACTTTACATTCAGACTCAGCAAAGTTATACTTTCTATTTCTTCAAGCAGTTCTTCCTCGATTCACAAAATTCAATACCATGTTCCAGCATGAAAGGCCTATGTACACAAACTTCATTCTGCCAGTGTGTCTCTTCTTCGCCAATTCATTGCTAGCTTCATTCTATTCCGCATCATTCAAAAAAGTGACTAACTTCAATAGACTTCAAAAGAGAAAATCAATTGCCAGATTCCTCTTTATTCATTGGGTTTAAAACACGGACAATTCTGGAAGAAGCAAACATCAGCTCCAATGATAAGAAAACTTTCTTTGGCCATGTCCGAGATTTTTATGAAGTGGGTGCAAAAGAGTTATACCGACTCTTACCTTTGCATGATGAAGTGCTGAAGAATGTAGTAATTTTTTACCCACTTCAGAAATCATCGGGAGATAGTAAAAAAATTGATGTTTTGGCCGACAGGTTTCTTAACATTATCAGCACCAGTGAGCGAGACCTTCTAAACACAGAGTTCATGGCCTATACTCTGTGGGATCCACCCTTGTCGCTCAGATCGTCCGATGAAATTGATGTGTATTGGCACAAAGTGTCGCAGCAAGAAGAAAATGGCTAACTAAGCTTCCCAATTCTTTCTAAACTTGCAAAGGCAATGTTAATTCTGCCCCATAGCAATGCTGGTGTAGAAAGAGTGTTCAGCACACTTAAACTCATTAAGAAGGCACACAGATCATCGCTAGAATCACCAATGCTTAACGCACTGATGCACTGTTCGTCAAGAAAAGGGATGGCTGATTTCAAACCTTCAGATGAAATGAGGAAAAAGGGAGGGACGTAAGGGATGACGCGGGGGGACAAGGGGTGGACAGGCCTGTGCTGGTCAGAACCAGCCACAAGCATATGGGGAGGGCAGGGGTTCCCCCACGTCGTGGTCGTCTCCGTCTGTGTCATCATCCGTCCGTGTTGTCTTTGTCGTCGCCGTCGGGGAGGTAGTCAAAGGGAAGGGGTTCCCCGACGACGACCCAGAGCTCGCCATTAGTTTCAGGGAATGAAACTCCCCTATTCACGGGTCAAAACGCGAGAAGGTGTCGAGTTGGAATTTGAAGGCCCGTCATCACTGGACGTGGCGACGTAGTGTTTGGCGGCAAGCCCATCGTCTTCGGGGGAGACTTTCGCCAGCTGATGCCTGTCGTCACCAACGGACCTCCCCACGCCGTGATCGCGACGAGCATGAAGACGTCGTACCTGAGGCCTCTCAAGCAAAAGTACTCCCTCGCGGTCAACCACCGTGCAGCACCCGACCAGGAAGAGTGGGCCGACTGGCTCCTCCAGGTCGGCGACGGCACACTGCCCGCTCCGCACCGCCGCCTCGTGGACATGGTCGCGATCGACGAATCCTGCCAGGTTCACGGTCTCGACATGCCCACCACCATCTTAGGACCGCACCTGGACGAGGACGTGGCGCACAGGGTCATCCTGACGCCCACCAACAAGACCGCGTTGGCCATCAACAAGTTGATCCTGGCCAAGCTGCCAGGCGACACGGTCACCCTCTACAGCGCAGACAGGCTGGTAGAAAAAAAGGAAGGGACGAGGGTCACTCAGGAGGTGCTAAACAGCATCACGCCGAGTGGCTTCGCCCCCCACGTGCTGATGGTGATGCTCCAACGCAACGTCGACGTGCCAGAGGGTCTGTGCAACCGCACCCGCCTCGAGGTGCTCGACATCGACCCGGACATGTTGCACTGCAAGATCGTCACGGACGGCGCCTACCACGGCAACGACGTGTTCCTCCCGAGGTGCTCCCAGATACTGGACGACATCACTTCGTTCCCGAGACGTTAAGCAATATCCAATCAACCGTTCCGGATGGAACGCGTGCAGTTCCCCATCCGTCTGTCGTCCGCAATGACGATAAACAAGGCGCAGGGCCAGACCTTCGACAAGATCGGCTGGTCTTGGACTACCAGTGTTTCTTGCACGGACAGTTGTACGTCGCCGCCAGCCGAGTCTCTATCGTAGATTTTCTATCCACCAATGAAACAGACCTCGTTCCGGGGAATTGGTTAGTTAATTGGATATTGCTTTACGTCTCATATTTATGCAACTTGGCTAATCGAGACGAAGGGAGGGACGTAAGAGATGACGCAGGGGGACAAGGGGTGGACAGGCCTGTGCTGGTCAGAACCAGCCACAAGCATATGGGGAGGGTTTGGTTAGTTAAAAAGGGCCAAAAAGTGTTCTGCTTATCCGCCCAAAAATACCAAAGATATTGGGGTCAAGGTCAAGAAAGGGAACAAGACGCAGCCTCTAGCCAATTGGTGCCTCTATGAAGTCAAAGTTGTTAAGAACTTGGTGTTTGATAGGTTTCATTGCACTTTATTATTAGAATTCAATTATATTATTTAGACCCATTAATAGTCTGAAACAAATACGATTAATATTTTTTAGCGGACTATCACGAAGGCCGGAGGAAGCTGGGAAAGGTGGAGTTCGCTGATTCCTCGGACCTTAATTCCGAGGTGGAAGTTACAAATCGAACGAGGAAGCGTCACTTTAATGACACACGAGTCGTGGTGTGTGACGCAAACCCATTGCCAAGTAAGCCAAAGCTGCAAGGTACCGTTAATATAAAATATTATACTACCATATGTTGGCCTACAAATTGTCATTGTCATGTCAATTATATTGCTAAAAAGATAAGTAAGAAATTAGGTTTATTAAATAGAATAAGCCCATATATATCACCATGGGTTAGAAATTTGATATATAAAACTATTATTGCACCACATTTTGACTATTGTAACTCACTATTATGGGATATTCGCAAATCAGATATTAGTTTGCTACAGAAACTTCAGAATAGAGGTATGAGAATAGTATTAGGATGTAACAGATACACAAGAATAGAGTATATGCTAGAAACACTACAATGGACTTCTGTTCAGCAGAGAATAGCGCTAAGTACACTAGTAATGATACATAAAATGAGTAAAGGATTGATGCCTAGGTACTTAAATAACATAATATGTCAAGTAAAGGATGTGCATAATCACCAAACAAGAAGTACTACCGGTAATAAACTTTACCTAGAATGTATGCATAAAAGTAGCACACAAAAATCTATTTTCTATAGTGGAGTAAGGTTATACAATAGACTTCATGAAAACATAAGAAACGTAAACAATGTACATAAATTTAGAAAAGATTGTGTCAATTTTGTAAAATCAGAGTTTAAGGTATAGTGTAACACTAGTTTATGCAGCTAGTTCAATAGGCATTTTGATATTAAAAATGGTGATTTACTTGTTTATGCTATGGTGCTTATGTGCCACATCAATGTAAACATTGTGTTAAATGTATATTAATAGCTATATATAGCTAAATAAAGTTTACTACTATTACTATTACTTGAAAGTAAATGTATAACTTGACTCCATATCTAACTTTTAAATCATATCGGCCTACCTACATATTTAATTTAATAGTAGGTACCTAAATTACCTACCATTATTATTTATTATGCATTGAATTAACCTCAATATTGTAATGGGAAAGCTACTAGGTTCCACTTTCATTGTTGATAACCTAAAACAACCCTCTACAAATCATGTCAAGAGTAATGGAATTAGAACTGCTACTACTTTTTCACAGCAGAAGTTTTACCAGTACCACAAACCTTCTCCCATCCTATGAACAATTTTCCACATTATTTAGGTGCAGGGAATTCAAGTCATGTGCCGACATACAGTCAAAGTCATTCACAAGAGTAGGCCTATACTACACAATTCACAATACAATTCATTTGAGTGACGCTCTGTCCCGGCGTCTCAAAGACTTTTTTGAAAAGCACTCAAATGTCCAGGAATGTTTACACGTTCTTATAAGCCTAAGAGTAGTCGCATGCGGTGAGGCAACAGCCCCCTGCAGATGATCGGATGCTGTATGCTAGACTGGATACGGCCAAATTACAGTAAATTCTTCATTTGTGTACGACACACAGCCATCGGTATTTGAATAAGGTATCAACCAGCGGCAATTTGTTAATATACTAACTTGTCTAGTCTTAATTTTAAACGATGATATAAATGAAATCATGTATATTGTTTTCGTTTCAGTCATTCGCAGCTGTATATGCATTAATGACAAGGAGAACAAAAGAGGCATATGACATGCTATATTTGGCATACGTAAAAAAATTAGCGCCGCATATGCGCCCGACTAGAACAATGACAGACTTTGAGCTGGCGCTGCAAAACTCACTACACAAGGCGTTCCCAGCAGCTGAAGTTAGCGGGTGCTATTTTCATTACGGCCAGGTATGTATACTCACTATGCTATACTCTAGGTCTACAGCAAATTTGTGAGAAATAAATAAATAATTAATTACCGAGGCAGAGTAAATTCCCGAATTCAACACTGCCATATACCCAAGACGAAGAGGAATGTTGTTGAGAGTGTGGCCAGAGCTGTGGTGAACAAATACCCGGCTCTGGGCAACAGGATTGGACAAACAATTGTTGGAAATGACACTAACGTTTTAATGGGCCAACTTTACAATAAGGTGTTATTTGAGAACCGTGTCAAAAAGAATCCTGCTGGCACACAGACATCTGGTCTGGATCAATCAAATGCCTCAACCCTCAAAGAGGTAGATGACTCAACCAAGCCAGATGAGCTCGAGCCATCCCTCAGCACTTCAAAGAAACGGCCATCTCTGAGAGATTCTTATGGGTGCGTTGCCTGGCAACCAGAAGAATACCCTGAAGGGGAAACGCCCCTATCATTAGAAGAGAAGAAGATGTGGTGGAAAGGTAGACGACCCACCTCAAGAAGACATAAAAAAGAACATAGAGAGGTATATAAAGAATAGAGATTAGAATAGAGAATAAAGGGAAAAAAAAATTTCTGCTATTTTCCGCCCAAAAATACCAAAGATATTGGGGCCAAGGTCAAGAAAAGGAACAAGACGCAGCCTCTAGCCAATTGGGGCCTCTATGAAGTCAAAGTTGTTAAGAACTTGGTGTTAGGTAGGTTTCATTGCACTTTATTATTAGAATTCAATTATATTATTTAGACCCATTAATAATCTGAAACAAATACGATAAATATTTTTTAGCGGACTATCACGAAGGCCGAAGGAAGCTGGGAAAGGTGGAGTTTGCTGATTCCTCGGACCTTAATTCCGAGGTGGAAGTTACAAATCGAACGAGGAAGCGTCACTTTAATGACACACGAGTCGTGGTGTGTGACGCAAATCCATTGCCAAGTACGCCAAAGCTGCAAGGTACCGTTAATATAAAATATTATACTACCATATGTAGGCCTACAAATTGTCATTGTCATAAAAGAAAATGTATAACTTGACTCCATATCTAACTTTTAAATCATATCGGCCTACCTACATATTTAATTTAATAGTAGGTACCTAAATTACCTACCATTATTATTTATTAAGCATTGAATTAACCTCAATATTGTAATGGAAAGCTACTAAGTTCCACTTCCATTGTTGATAACCTAAAACAACCCATTACGAATCATGTCAAGAGTAATGGAATGAGAACTGCTTCAACTTTTTCACAGCAGAAGTCTTACCAGTACCACAAACCTTCTCCCATCCTATGAACAATTTCCCACATTATTTCGGTGCAGGGAATTCAAGTCATGTACCGACATACAGTCAAAGTCATTCACAAGAGTAGGCCTATACAACAAGTTACAACAATACAATTCATTTAAGTGACGCTCTGTCCCGGCGTCCCAAAGACTTTTTGAAAAGCACTCAAATGTCCAGGAATGTTTACACGTTCTTATAAGCCTAAGAGTACTTGCATGCGGTCTGTTTGACAAGACTTTTTTTATCTACTGCTGGCATTTTTACGGTACGCATGTGCAAGTACTGTAACTTCATCTACCTTCCCAAAATACTTTTGTAAAGAGAATGTGTAGTATCCTAATCAGCGCATCGTACATGTAACAATAATATCAAATAATCAAGGTGATAGTTTTGCTAAGGATAGTTAATGAGGTCTAAAAGACCATGCGCAACTATTTATTGGATTGATTAATTGGATATTGCTTAACGTCTCATATTTATGCAACTTGGCTAATCGAGACGAAGGGAGGGACGTAAGGGATGACGCGGGGGGCAAGGGGTGGACAGGCCTGTGCATTGAACAGTAGCTTTTGAGCTCCATGAGGAAGAGTTTATTGGAGTAGTGCAATATTTGTATGTGTTACGAGGTTCATCGTGACGATACAACATATTCACAGATATTGCCTTAAACATGGATTTTACTGTTATTATAGAAATCAGGGATGGCCAACTTCTGTATGTCAGGGGGCCACTTATTGTCAAAGTCAGCATCCCGGGGGCCACTTATTCAACTGCAATTAGAATCCTAGCTATTGATTATAAAAAATAAGATTTAGGCCTACATACTTCGGTTTATGAGTTTTAATTTAGCAATTTAGCACTGTGTATGAAGCAAGAAGTGAGGATGATTGACTCGTAGTAAGTTTAGTGAAAATATTTTTCTGCTGTTTTATATTTTTCTTTAAATACACTACATAGTGCTACGTGCAAACACCGGTATATTTATCATATTTTGCATGATGATTCGAATGATAATGTCGCCTGAATTAAATTTCCCTTTTTCACTGTCAGCACTAACAAACACACGAGACACTGTGGTTTATTTGTCCTCATTTAAAACAGAAGAGGTGTCGATTCCCACTGCGGGTTAACGATTTATTTTCACAGTAAACCCTTTTGAGGTTGGCTTTTCTATTTTACTTAAACTCATAGTAATTTGGACCACAGAAAACACTTCGTTAATCAACACGCAATTTTCATTCTCAATCAAAAGCAATTACGCCAAATTACAAACCAACAGTTCCATCAGAAACCTCTACGACAACTACAAGTGATAAGAACACTAAAATAACCTCGTTTCTTGATACAACTTGATGCGTTTTACGTCGACGTACTCGTTTTAGGACAACTTGAAAATAACAGTATGTTTTAAAGCTTATATAGTTATTAGCAGAGCTTTTAGCTATTGCCATTGAAAATATAGATTTATATATTTATACATATTATATTTTATTATCATTGCAAATATGTGGTTACATGGTGGCAAGTTCCTAAAATTAACATTTTAAAAAATTGTATCAAAAATATAACATTCACATTCATTTTTCTTCATATCTTATATTACATCTAAGATACCATCATTAAAGCAACATCAAACATCAAACAAATCAAATTACATCAGATCCAAAACAATATCCTCCAAACACCCTTCTAAACATTTTTACCGAGGATTCCTCACAGCTGCTGCTGGCAATTGATTCCATTCTACAATTGTTCTATTTAAAAAAGACACTTCCCAACATCCTTCTTTTTTAGTTTACATTTCAATTTCAGGTCATGTCTTTCCTCCCTTTTATAATCCTTTTTCAATTTTATTGCTTATTCATTCCATCCCTGTATTCCATTCATAGCACGAAACAGGTTGCACAGCCTGTTTCTCCCTCCTCGTAATTAAAGAATCCCATTCCTAAACCTTCTATATTCATTACACTGTCATACGTTCTTATCTCCTTCCCTTGGAATCAGTTACCATCTCCACCTTTTGACCTTCCCAGTTACCTCCTTGCTGCTAATCTCTGTACTTTGTTTAGGGCTTTGATATGACCATCCTTAAGGTCCCATATAGCACTTGCATATCCAATATTGGTCTTATAAGAGATTTATATGCTTTATCCTTAATTTTTGTGTGAACCCCTTGTAGCTGCCTCATTACAAAATTTAGAGCTTGTATTGACTTTTTACTTACATATTCCACATGATGCCCCCAATCCAAATTGTTATCTATGAACACTCCTAGTATTTGTAATTGATGACAACATCTAGTGTTTTACCACACAGCTTATAGTTTATTTCCGCTTTTTTCTTTGCTCTATTAAATGAAAATAACCTTACATTTACTCACATTTAAAACCCAATTTATTTATATCTACCCATTTTTCAATTACTGTTAAATCTTCTTTAATTATAAGAACATCTTCATCTTCCTTTATTTCCCTATATAACACCCATCATCTGCAAAAAGTCGAATTTTGGATTTTATCCTACTTGTATGTCATCTATAAATATAATAAACAAATTTGGTCCTAGCACACTGCCTTGAGGTACTCCTGAAGTTACATTAATCTCTTCAGAAATTACATTTCCCACTCTGACTCTTTGAGTTCTATTTCTCAGAAAATTCCCAACCCAGTTCACAATTTTATATTTCTTATTTTGTTTCCAAATTTCTCCATTAAAAGCTTATGAGTTACTTTATCAAATGCTTTTTGAAAATCTATAAATATTGCATCAATCCTACCATTCAAGTGTGTCAGCTATGTCCTGAGTAAACCCTGTTATCTGAGTTTCACAAGAATAAACCCTTCCGGAACCCATGTTGTGTTACTTGTTAATCCTTCTTCATCTTCAATAATGTTCTTAATCTTTACATCTATAATCCTCTCCATTATTTTACATACTGAAGACGTAAGACTGACAGGTCTATAGTTATCTACTCGTCCCTTCCCCCCACCTTTATAAATTGGAACAACTATTGCTTGTTTCCACTGATCTGGCAGTTTTCTCTCACTTAAAGATGTCTGAAATAATTTCTTGAAGTATGGCACTATTCCCCACTCCAGCTGCTTTTATAAATATATTAGTTATTCCATCTGGCCCTGGAGGATTATTATTATGAAGTTTTCTAATAACACTAATGATATCATTATCAGTTATCACTACCTCACTATCATCCCAATCATTATTTTTACTTTCATATCCCCAATACCTTCAGTGTGGAAAACTTTGCCATAGTATTGATTAAGAGCCTCCGCCTTCTCACTGTCGTTATGAATTCGTTTCTATTTCATCAACTAATGTGGGCAAATCTACATGTCTCTTTTGGCTATTTACATATTTATACATACTATTCCAACTTTCTTGCCGGTTTTGTTCATTAAACATACTCTCCAAATATTTATTCTTTGAATCCTTCTTTAATTTATCTAATGATTCCTAAGCTCCCTTATTTTATTCTTGACTAACCCTGAATTCCGCATTTTATTATTAAGTTTCTTAGTTTATACTTTTAATCTCTTAACTTATTTAGTATAAAAAAATCGGATCATTATTTAATTTAATAACTATCTTTGTGTACCAGATTTTCTCTCAATTCATGACAAACTTTAACAAATGTATTCCATATAATATCCAAATCATGCCATATCTTCATTCCAACTATCAAATCGTTCTTCAAATTCCCTTTTAATAGCTTTTTTATCAGCTTTATATATTCCATTTAATTTCTGACTCCAATCTACAACTTTTACCAAATTCCACTCCAATTTCTACAATAGGCACTTTGTGATCACTTATTCCGTCGATTATTTCCGTCCTTATCCACATAGAATCAGGACGAATCAACACGACATCTAAAATATTATCTAACCCTTGTTTGCTTAGTCTCGTACCAAGTTCAAACTGTTTGAGTAAACCCTTCTTCCATTATTTCCGATATTATTTCTTGTTTCTTTCCGCCACTTATGGTACCAGCTTCCCATATTACTTGTGGCAAATTTAAGTCCCCAGCTATAATACAATTTTGGTACATACTAATCTGCTTGACTCTTTCTCTCAGATTCTCTAGACATTCCAAACCTCCGTTTGGTGGGCGATAAATAGCTATTAGGTTGACAATTAAATTACTCCCTAATCGTAATCTCATACCCATCATTTCATGGAAATCATCTACCCATTTAATGACTCCTTCAACTCCATTCTTAAGTCCAATCATTATCCCTCCCCCATGTCTATTTCTATCTCTTCTATGCAGAATGTATTTATCAATTGACAGCTCGCTGTTGAGGAATCCTTGATCCAACCAAGTTTCAGTTACCACTACTACTGAAGGTTGATAAACCTCCAATAAAGTTCGAAAACTTTCAATTTTGTTGCATATACTGCGGCAATTGACTACCATACAGTGAAACCTAATACATTAGCATGTATGGCAGATTCAGAGATATGTCTGATACCAATATTCATGCTCATCTTTCCACTAATATTTTGAATAGCCGAATCATAATTTTTATAATTTTTTATAAAAGTCACAGTATTTGGAATCTGATTGCTATCATGTAACACTTCTGTAATGGTATTAAAGTGACCACTCATCTCAATCAGTTTTCCGATTGTACATCTCCGCTCACAGATTGCCCCTGCATTCTTTGTACTAAGCCCACATACATATCAGTTAGTACATCACAACCTCTGAAGTTAGGGTGAAGGCCATCCTTCCCTAAACAATCGTTTTTCATCCAGAAGTTAGGATCTACAAAAACACCACCTAGTTTCCTCCACTACCAATTCAATTTCATCATTAACTTATTAATATCATCTATACTCATGTCAGATCTTTGTACTATTCCCACCATTCCGAGCTTTGAACGTGGGTATTTTTGTTTTAATACATTAAAAAGGTCCCAGGTTTCACTTATGACATTATTGTTTTTACCCCAGCCCCTTATACTATTGTCCTACATGACATATGACAATGGAAAGTTGTCTACAATATTGTTGCAATGCTGATTCTTTATCATGTTCGTCATTTGATCCATCCTTATCCCCGGTCTACAATCAACAATCCACTTTTCCTCTCTTTTTCTAGCAATCTTCTGTATGTTGTATAACATTGAATCACCTAAAATCAGGGTATCTTTCTTCTCAGTAAACTTCCTTTCTCCTAATGTATGTGTATCACACAAGCCTTCAGATGGTACAGAGTGTATATATTTATAACTCTACTCCAGTATAAATCTTAATTGTAATACCTGTACTATCAAAAACACGATAAATTAATTGCTTTACCTGCATCCACTTGAGTTTGTCCCAACCGCAGCCGATTTTTGGCATGGCGATTTCCAAAATACCTTTACTTATACAATAATCCTTCATTGCAGTTAGACACTTGTACATAATGTGGAGGCTCGGCTTATCTTTTCTTGTCAATTTCTTGTTAATAAGGTAAAATATAGGAGTACTCCTAACATCTTCAAGTACAGCAATATCACCCACCATCTTGTTTTGGCGAAGAAGTTCTTCTTTCTTCCCAAACTTGTGGTTGATGGATGCAGCTAATCCCCTGGACATTACGAAATCTTCACCCACACAGAGTGCCAATGCTGTTTTCTCTTCAGCGACCAATAAGTCCCCCTGCGTCATTTGAATTACGGTATCACATCAAGTCTTCATTGTCACTGTCTTCTTGTCACTTTTATGTTTAGCAGATAGACCTGCTAGACCCATCATCCTTGGCCCTTCTTCTTGTTGCCTATTGGTACCTTGTTGCTCATGGTCAGTCTGTAGTCCCATCCTCACTTTGTCATTTGTGGCTAGGTCTAATTGTCTCTCCTTTATGTCTTCACACATTTAAGTTAGCCTATTTTCTAGTATTTTTCTCTCCTTCTGTTCCTCTTCTAAATCTTCTCCGAAGCTCAACAGTCCTATTTTTGTGTTCCCAACTTCCTTTTCTAAAGAGGAATACGCTTTTTCTAGGTCAAGCTGGATGCTCACCACTTCCATAGTACAATCTTCCACCACACCTTTCATCCTACTATACACTCTATCCATCACACCGGCTTTCCCTTCTTCACAATTTGTCGCTGTTTCTAGCCTCGCTACCTTTTCATTCAATTGCTGTATATTAATGTTCATCCTATTTATTGTACGCAGCGCCACTTTTAATTGTTTCGAACTAAAACAGCAGTTCATCATTCGACTACTGTGTTTTTTTCTCTTCTTCTGAGCTAGTAGGCCTACCGTTCCCATCTTCTTACATACTTGCTTGTCTGTCTTTATGCCTGGCTCTTGTGCTAGTCCTAGATGTGTCAATGTATCGGCTATCCCCTCACTGTTTACGTTTAGTTCAATGTTTAGCCCCCCGTCTAGACACACCAAATCTGGTGACTTTTCATCGTATACCGGTAGCCCTACTTCAGCTGAGCTTAAGGCTAGTCCTAGGCTTAGACTTGACACTGTACTTGCTATGCCCTTAGTTATTTCAATGCCTAGACTCTTGTCTAGCTCACTTTCACAACCACACAACCAATTACATTTATTCTCTCGACTATACTCCTTCTTGTTTACTCCTGCACATTTGAAATGTCTCCAAATGGCACACAAAGTACACTGGAAACCGTACCGGTACCTAACGTCTTTTCCACACTCCGAACACTTACAAATTCCATTTTGTTTATTTAACACTTCTAAAACTGTCTTCACATCACCATCCTTGTCAGCCATCGGTCTAATCCGGTCTAATCCAGACTTCAAATAAAAAGCAGTGTATCTTAAGTTGGCAATTGAACTAGAAGACCTTCTCTCTTCCCAAAATTCTTGGAGCCTTGCTCACTCAATTGTTTCAAATATTTTGTTTTATTCATGCAAACAGCTAAATTTCTCAAAATACGTTTTTTTAATCTCTCGTAGTTATCACACCTATTCATAGAAACTGAAGATAACGATAGTATCAATTAAACTTACAAATCTTCATATTCTGGTCACGAAATTATCCCACAGCACAATGTAGAACTCAAAATATGTCATATTTAAACATCCTAAAATCAAATTTAAAACTCACACCTCTCACCACACACAACACACAAATTCAGAATGTTTCTCAGGGGCCGGATGGAAGGGCTACGAGGGCCGCATGCGGCCCGCGGGCCGCCAGTTGGCCATCCCTGTTATAGATGAAGCTTCTGTAACACGTCACATTTTATGTCCCACACATTTGTTTCGAGACCAGAGATGAAGATAGTGTTGGAAATAGTTTTAAGTAGTAATCTAGTTTTCATATGTACCGCCATTAATTTAGTTTCAACTCACTGCCTTGTAAACAACTGTTGTGTCATGTATGCACTGCTTCATAAAAATAAACCTCACTTCCGTTTTCCAATCAGCAAGAATCAGTTTGTCATTATTCCACTCTGTGTTTAATCCTAGGTAATCCACTGAGCCTAAATACTTTAGGCACCAAATAACAACAGGATATCGGCCCAGAATACGCCAAAGGGTAAAACAAGTGGGTATGACGGGATCGGAATGCTAAATTCCTCAAGAAGTAATTTAGCGTCGGACTTAACCTCAAAACTGGCGACCTCGTGGTGAACTTTGTAAGTTTTCTTGTATCTTGTGTGGAACCCCAGTGAATCATGGCTTCAGACTCAGGTTCAGGTCACCACCAGATCAAGAGACTACAGGGAAGTATAAACTACGAAAGTTGGGCAATAATCCTGTCAAATAAGATCGTATATTGACGATTGGAGGATAAAATTGCGATGTCGCTGAATTTTTGCAGAGACCTTCCTGATATAATACTTATTAACATACTAAAACTCCCCTACAATCGGAGTGGAGCTTCGGCCGCCATATTGGAAAATGTCGGCTAAAAGGTGTTTGTTATCGAATATCTCCAAATTGGTTTGAGATAGACAAAATATCTCAATGGCAAAAATATATCCCATTTAATTCCCTACAAAACAGGTGTCTTCTATAGTTTTGGTAGGGGCAAAGGTTACGTCACAAAATCGTGGTTTATATGTTGCTCATTGGAGTACCAGCTTATTTCCAAATTTTCACGCCCAGCATCAAACAATGCCCGGTAAATCCGTAAGAAATCGATTTAAATACAAAAGGACTTTTGAACGGGGTTCATGAAAGCTTCCACAGTATTTTAAAAAATCAGGTCTGCGAAATCGAATTTTGCATTTACCCGGAATTTTGGGTTTTCCATTGTTGGCATTTCCTCAAAAATGCCCTTTTTGACTGCCCATTATTAAGCACTAAATAGCATTGAAGAAAAATTCTTTCTACGCACTTTGAAATGACTTAAATAATGATCCGATAACAACCAAAGTTTAAATCCAATATGACTGCTAATTCCTAATATCCACAGCATCAAAGTGAATTATGTAACAAAAAGAGTGTAAAAACAGCACGAAAACAGTATTCATATTGTGAATTTTAGGAATTAGCAGCCATATTGGATTTAAACTTTGGTTGTAATCGGATCATTATTTAAGTCATTTCAAAGTGCGTAGAAATAATTTTTCCTTCAATGCTATTTAGTGCTTAATAATGGACAGTCAAACAGGGCATTTTTGAGGAAATGCCAACAATGGAAAAACCCAAATTCTGGGTAAATGCAAAATCCGATTTTGCAGAACTGATTTTTTAAAATACTAATGGAAGCTTTCATGAACCCCGTACAAGGGTCCTTTTGTATTTAAATCCGATTCTCTACTTG
>JAMZAV010004521.1:0-54611 GCA_024449915.1 Sweltsa coloradensis
CTAGGGCGCCTTCAAAACCGTTTAGGTCATATTGCGCCGCCCTGGTGGAATGACAGTAAATTTAGACGATTTAATCAAGTATGTTTGATGATTATATTGTTTTACTAAGTGTATAATAACAAAATAAATTTGAAGATGAATAAAGTATAGCAAAATAAAAGTTAGTAATGTACATGAAAGAAAGAAAGAACGAAATGTGTATGGAAGTTAATTAAGTTTTTTTAAATAGATTACTTGGAGAGAAATTTAGGAAAGTTTGTCGCCGTTATCATATAAATATAATTCTTCATATGAATGGGAAGAGATCAAATTGCATGCCGCAAGGCATCATATTTGGTAACGTTCTGCTAGCATATGAATTTTGTACGGTTTAAGGTACATCACATGTGTCACATAAGGGATAACCTTTTTCTCGGGTTAGGATATCCGTGGTTTAGGCTGTGTTGCCCTATACGAATTTCTAGACCATAACATTCTCTTCTCTACGAGAGAGTCCCGAGACGTAGGTGGCACGAATTTTTGTTAGTCAAATGTGGGCATCACCTACACAATTTGTTATTTTTTGCAACACATCCCAAGGATGTTTGTCGCCAATCCACCAATCTTTGCTTTGAATCCAACTCTTGACATCTGGAACGGGAACTAGATTGAAAATCCACGTCGCGACGCGGGAATCCTTCCTTAGCAGCCCTATCAGCGTGTTATTTTCCCCTAATGCCCACGTTGTCCCAGGGTATATACCAGCAAAAACGCTATTATAGAACCACCTTCGAGGTAGGGTTTTTCTAAATGAATTGGATGTCTTGTACCAAATGATGACTTTGTACATGAGTGTTTCTATAGCTTGAAGTGACTTAAACCTATCTGACACAAAAGGTATTCTCCGCAACGACAGCGTAGAAATGTCTTTTAAGAGCTTTCACGGTGGCGATAACTCTTGCAGTGAAAACCTGAAAACACAAATAGGACGTCGCTTTAGCCTGAAACGTTCAAGTTTAGGGTGGAGCAATAAAAAAGCACCCACCTTGTTGTCATTTTGGAGCCATCTGTGATACCAAAAGGTAGACCTTTGGAAGTTCATGGCAAATCTCTCTAAAGTTAATTTTTGAAATACACTATCGGGGGAGGCAAGTAAGAGTGTTTTACAAAAGGGACAAAGGTCCCCAATTATAATAATCGGTCTGGTGTAACCCCAGGGCGGAGTTAATTTGCCCTCATACAAACTGAAAAACTTTTGCAGATGAAATTCTATAAGATTAAACAAGTTTACATCTTAATCCCGTTGGAATAGATGCCTTGGGGTTTTTGTTATTCAAAGTGTCCTGCATATTGGTCCCCCCGTGTTTAAAAACATCCGATTTTTTGCTGGATGGTTAGGCCCCATAGCTTTTAATTTCATTACAATACGTACCCCATCAAGAGGTTTTACTCCGTTCTGCCAGAGGAGGACAACCTGACTCGGCAATACAAGCTTCTACCGGGGGCTTGTGTCCGAATGCACCAAGAGCAATACGAGACAAAGAACACAATGGTGGACAGTGTCTAGCGAGTTTAGGGTTTGTGTTTACTTGCTGAAGAGTATACGAAACATCCATAGTCCATCTTGGAGCAACCTAAGATCAGTAATTCTCAACATGCAAGTCCTATTCTGCACCCAACGATGTATTACTGAGAACTTCAATAGGTTTTGATTTTCAACATGCATTTTTTGCGTGAACTCAACAACGTGGTCTTTCCAATTTAGCTTTATGTCAAAACATGCCGAGGAAGACGGACATTTGTTTTGAATAGAAGTTTCTACATTGTTAAACGATATTTGGGTCATTTTGTTATTCCTTGAAGACGGCACAAGTGAATGCATCTGAGTTTTTTCGGGAGAGAATCGTGTCCCCGCTTTCTAGCCATTTGCTTATATTGTTCAATCCATTTGCACGTGTCTTTGAGCTTGTTGATAAATTTACCGGATCTGTAAGAAGATTCCCAGGTCATCTACAATAGGCACGACATTAGGCTCTTTGGGATACAAATCCCTACCCTGTTTTTATTCCAATAGCAAACAGTGATACCGAACCAGCAGAGCCTTGTGGGTACACCTGTTTCCAGTGTAGAAGGAGTCCTGACAAAACATTGTTGAACACTCACTTTGAAAATTCTATCTTTTAACAAAGTTTATATAAATTCTAAAAATTTTGGCATGTGCCCTCTAAACCCCACTCGTGAAATCTGTTGAGTATATTATAGCCCTCCATGTTGTATCGTATGCTTTTTCAATGTCAAAAAGCACCCAACAACATGTATGTTTTTTGCAAACAAACCCTTCTTTGAATAAAACGTCCTAATCGAACCAGTGGTCGATTGGTGCAACGACGTTGACGAAACTACCACATTGGACGTTCGCCATACAACCCGCGTGTCTCCCAGCAGCCACATTAGTCGTTTGTTTGATTCATTCTTTTCGAACAATTTGCAAAAGCACTTGTCAGAAAATAAAGAGCGATATGAAGTCGGGCATCGACTTATCTTTTGTGGGTTTAAGAAAGTGGAATTAAGATGGCACTGACGCCACTAATCGGGAAATAGTCCAGACAACCACAAATATTTAAAAATAAAATAATAACTTTCCAATGAGGATCAGTCAGGTGCACAAACATGTCGTTGTGCATTTTGTCTTCTCCCACAATGTGCGACGTATGAGCTAACGCCCATACGGAGTTTCCCACAAGAAAACGCTCTGTTTGTATGGCTTCATCGTTTTCAGATGAGTAATTAAGTTTTCGAGCTTCTGTCACAACTGCTTGTGTGCTAGAAATTCTGCTCATAACGTGCGTTACTGCTTACCGATGCAAAGTGTAACCCCAGTAACTGAAGCCACATCTGCTGGAGTAAGTAACTAATGCCCGCCATCCTTGATAGCGGGTATGGTGTTTACCTGACGTCCAACTAATTGATTTAATCCTTTTCCACACCATCCGTGGAAGAGTGCTGTATTTATATAAGATACATACTCTTGCCCTGACTTGCCTCTTACTATGTTTATAATTCGTCTCTTTTCACTCTCTCGTGCTTGAATTGATTAAATTTTTCAATGTAGGAAGATGTATTTAATTTTTTTAAAGCTGCTTTCTTTGCCTTGATTGGCCAATGCACAATCTTTGTTTCCACCATGAGACGAACACACTGCGTGGTTCACCACTAGTCCAGTGGTATACTGGCCATATGCTGCATCAAGCATAGCATTTACTAACCATATTGACAAGCAAGTTGGGGTCACGAGAAACTAGTAAAAGTCCACCTTGACAAAGAGACTTTCACTAATTTTCCTGAAACTTTCCCCCATCAGCTTGCGCAAGTCTCCATCCCTGCCTTGATTGTGTGCCTATTGTAGTTTAATACATTCACCTGGAATTGGAAAGGATCACTTTCTATGTTAATCATCAAGCCATTTAGCTCGAGATTCAAAAGCGATAGCAATGGTGTACCCTATGACTAAATCTATGGGCTGAAAAAGTGCAATGTGATGTTGAAAATGAGGCGTCTGGCCCGTGTTTCAACAATGAAACCTCATTGTTTTGTAGAAATTCTGCTACAGACACCAACCCCGTTTTTATCCAGAAAACTACTGATCCCCAGTCATATGTGAGCGTTAAAATCACCACCCAAGATTACGGGTCCATGTGTTGATCCGGACAATGCCTGCCAGATCGCGTCTGCTAATGATTAATGGTGGTGGAATGTAAATCAGCATAATGTGGTTACATTTGGAATGTAAGCTGTAACGGCGACGGCCTGAAGGCGAGTTTGTCAATGGAAATTTGAGTGGCATACACAAGTCATGCACCAGAATGGCAACACCTCCCTGTGCACGTTTCACCTCCTGTAAATCCTTACGGTAGATTGTATACCCTTAACCGTAGGTTATCAGTTGGTTTGAAAAAAAAGTTTCTGTAATAAATAAGATCAAGGGTTGTTGTGTTTTTGTAAGAGTAGCTGTAGCTCGTCTAGATTTGCATAGAAATCCTCTTACAATTCCAACGTTATTACTGTAGCCATTTTAAGTTTTATAGATGTTGTATGTATCTTAAATACAGCTGTTATTTTTTTTTTAATTTCACTTTATGGGTTTTTAAATTATCAGAAGGATTCTCATTCGCCCCCACCATTAACCGACTCCTCCAACATGTCATCAGTAAGTGACGACGTGGATTGGCTTTTTTTTTTTGGTTGGGAATCTTAATATTTCTTTATAATTATTTGTACCCACTAATCCTCAACAGGTTTCTGGTTTTTTTAACTGTGCTGGTGATTTAGGTAATTTGCTGCAACTGAACACATCAACTATTTGCGTTGCAATCTTTGCTGGCGAATAAATTTACCTAATTTTTTACTCGGAAAATTTGAGATTCGAAGTCGGGAAAGTAACTCTTGTAAGAGTTTTCACCTGCTCCTGTTTGTTGCTTTTGCTTGATCTTTTAATTGATCTTGTATGATTTCCTGTTTTTTTTTAAATCACAAGCAAAGTTTGAATCGTTGTTTCCCTTTAGCTTTGCGTTCTCTTGAACCATGGTGATGTCCTTTCAACATGGCTGGTAAGCCCGCATCAGCTTGCAACATGGCTGGTAGCCGCATCAGCTTGGGGAATTATTGTATGGGTTTTTGAGATGTTGTCCTATAGGATTTGTTGTCTTTTGCCTCTACTACTTGCGCTACGCTTGCGCTAAATGATACTATGGAAGATTAGATGGTGTGGGTGATTTGTCTATTACCTTTCCTTGGCCTCAATGAACATTTAGTTTGTTCCAACCGCCATTATCTCCAAATCTTCTTCTCTCCGTCCATCTATGACAATCACGGGAAAAGAAGGCATGAGGGACCACTACACATTGACACACTTGTTTGGATTTCACACTGCACTTCACCATGAGATTTGTAACCGCAATTTCTGCAAATAGGTTTCTGGATTTACAAACATTCTTGGTGTGTCCAAATTTTTGACAGGTGAAACAGCTCATGGGGTTTTGGTTATAGGTTTCTAACATCCTAAAATGTGGTATCCCACTAACACTTTTTTCAGTTAGAATACTTCGTGTTGAAGGTGAGGATTGTTGTGCCAGTTGGAACATTCTTCTCCATCAACCACGGGTCTTTTCTATACAAGTCAATGACAACTTGTTTGGGAGTTCCTCTTTATTTCCTAATTAGTAACATATTTAAGATCAGTAACAACTAATAATTCCTTTAGAATTATTTAATTTGTTCATGCGCTTAACTTCGATGTCGAATAGGTAGTCCAAATTTTGTGGTTTTTCAATAAAAGTTCAGACTGCTTATCATTAGCTGTCTTCAACCAGAAGCAAGTCCATTTTCGCAGTTTCCGTACTGATTACGGTACCTGCTACACCTGTGATTGCTTTTGCAATCACAACTGGATGATATTTAAAAAAGATGTTGTGTTCTTTTTCCCCCTTTTAATGATTTCAGTCAACATTCTAGGTAATTTTGTAACTAGGTTGGTAGTTTTTACCATAGTTTCAAGGTAATTTTCTGGTTTCAAATAAAGACCTAGGTCCTTTTCTTTGATGGTAATTGTTTGTTTTGGGAGGGGAATGGGGTGTTGGGGTGATTAAGATTTTTCCCTAGTAGGAAAAGGGTACCACCTACAAAATTTCCCGGAAAAAAGACTGCAACTAGCCCACGTTGTTTTCTACCACATATGGGGCCTTGTAAACATTAAAAAAGATTTCTTTTTTTTCAATCAGCTGGTATGTAGGAAAGAGCCAATTGTATGTCCGGACTAACAGACATAGACGCATAGTCTTTTACCAGTGTGGTCGCTTCCCGACCCTTCTCTTCTCCATAGCTCTCCACATTGGTAACATACAACCGACGCAATCTATGGTCCGGGCTGCCCAATGTTGCAACATAATGTGACAAAATGTTGCACTACCGATTTGCCCCCAGGTGGTCTTAGTTCTGTATCTCCCGTCTATGATGAAGCAGTGGCCAAAGTTGCGGTTTGTCCATGTTTTCTCGCAAGAACATTTTCCTCACAACCAGGGATCCCCCTTTTTCCACCGTCACGGGTCGCACCCACGGCAAACACGGCGGTAGACGTTAGAACACAAAGGGGGCGCAGCATTGATGGTGAGGAGTAGGAAAAAGTGAAAAAGTAATAAATGATATAATTCATAGAGTAAATGTTAGTGTGGTTAAAGTGAAAATATATGCATGAGAGCCCCCTTTGCGATCTCCAGTCAACCTCAAGATCTTATTTGAGGGGTCCCCACCGGGAACCCTGCCTCTTTGTCGCCTTTTTACGATGAGCCGAGGAGGAATGCTCTTGGGCCTATTCTACCCGGCCCAGACGGGCGTTAAACAACGTTAAACGTTAAAACAATTAATAAGAAATAGATAAGATAAACATACATACGTTTGTGATGGACAAGAAGGATGATGGGAAACAAAATGTGTTAGTTTAATTCAATTTTTTAGGAGCAATAAGGAATTCCGTCTAAGGAATCAAAGGTTATGAATGAGAAAAGGATTTAATTTTAATTCTAAATGATGTTGGAGTATAGTTTTTGGATAGATTGTGGAATTTTATTGTAAATTTACTACAGAGGTAACTTGACTGTTTTTAAAATAGTGAATGGTTTGAAAGTAGGAATGAATATGTTAGAGTTAGTACGCGTTTTATGCTAGTGGTTTTTTATTGCATTTGTTAAAAACAGTTCAGGATGGAAGTGTGCAAATGTGGAAGCTGACAAAATTAATTCGGATTAAGAGTCAATATATGAAGATTAGTGAAATGGTGTCTTACATGAATGTCGCCTTGATATACCGGCGATTATTCTCACCGCCCTTTTTTTGTATTATGAATATTCGTTTAGCATGACTTGAGATGGCCCCAAAATAGAAACTGCATATGAGATATTGACTGAATGTATACATGATAGAAAAAACCATGAGTAACGTAAAGGCTTCACAAGAGTTTTAGGTCCCCCCCGCGTCCCCCGCCCCCCCCCCCAGCCAACCTTCGAAGCATGAAACCACCCACTTAGCAGACGCGGTGCCGAATGTCTGGATATGTGGAAGCCATTCAAGGGACTCCTCACAGTAAGCCCTAGCAATTTTTGCCGTAGGTTGCCCTGGCTATACTCTTACCCATCCCAGACGATAAGGGGGCTTAAGGGGTATTGCGATGCAATTAGTATGAAATTTTAAAAAATTGTTTTTATCGTTTGGAATAGCCAGTCTACTAGACTTACAGTAATGAATGATATATTGTGATACTGAGAATTTGCAGCTGATGTTAGCAACATTGAATTAACATTATGGGGGGGCTATGAGGAGGTAGTTGATTGTCATCAGCATGTAAGGTGAGGAAAGATTTTACAATGGTCCTGGAAATTTTCCATATTAAGGAGTTTGGGACGACTGTGAATATAATATTATAAAAAATAGAGGGCCAAGCGTGGACCCTTGGGGGACACCACTAGTTTCATTGGGAGTGGTCAGATATTGAAGGAATGTGTGATTTCGATTACATTATTTTTTTTTTTCACCGTTTTGTTTGCGGTTAGTGAGAAATGAGTTCTCCAACGGTGGGCAGGGCCGATAATGCCTAAGGACTGTAGTGGTTTTGAGGAGAAATTCCATGATCGATTGTAATCAAAGCATGGCTCAGATCAAAAAGAGCCCTAATGGCTTGATCTCCTCTGTCTAAGCAGAGTAAAGCGATGAGAGATATGAAAAAATAGCTGTCCGTCGTAGATTTCCAGGAACGGAAGCCATGCTGACTGTCATCTAGATGTGATATTTGTTGAAGTATAGGAGGAAAGTCGATTGTACATTACGAGTTCAAAAATTTTTGAAAACGATGAAGTAACGAGATTGTGGGCATAGTTATCTAAAATATCCTTCTTTTCACTTTTTGTGTAATAAGGTACGATTGTTGATTGCTTCAAAATTGTGGGGAAAGTGCGCGTTTTCGAACGACATGTTTATAATGTTTGGATAGAGGCAATGCAATGATTTAATTGAGTTTCACTAGGATGGCACTAGGATGCCATCATGTCCCCACGAGGTAACTTAGGAGCTAACTTTCTTCATTATTTTGCAAATTTCTGTAGGATTTGTTGGATATAAAAAAAGAATGATTTGATTGGTCTCAATATATCAGACACAATAGGAGTGTTTTAAAAGAGGTATAGCACAATTTCTTTAAAGGAAAACGTTGAATCTATTAGCAACCTCAAAAGGATTATCGATCCTTTCCCCCATCAACCGCAATTGCATGTTTATAGGTGGAAGTAGATGATGATGGTCTCTGATCTGATAATGTTCCACGGATGCCCCTAAGATTTTTATTTGTGGTAGATAAAATAAATGCTATCGTTTAATTTTCTTTTGGCTATTTTAATATTTCTAGAGCTGAAGATTTTTTCATCGATTGTAATTGCCTTATGAATAGGTCTAATGGTTTTCTCTTACAAGTGCATGTAGGTTCCTGAGTTCGGCAAGATGCTGGCGAATCTCAGTTGTAATCCATTTCTTTTTGATTTAACTGGTTTATTAGTATTACATCTGTTAACTGTAAAGGCTTTGTTTAAGAGATACACATAATTGTGGAAGGAATGCATCAAAACACTCATTGACGTATCTATAAATTTTTGAGCAGCACCCCAGAGCTCATCTTTAAGGATTTCAAGGAATTTAAGTTTTCTTTCAGTAAATTTTTCGTTTTAGAGTCCAGCTTGGACACTTCCAGTTTATTGACATTCGAATTTTAAGGAATGAGTGGCAAAATGATCTGAGAAACAGAGTCTACTAGATAAATTTTCCCCTTGAAGGTGTCCTAACTTGAACGTGGTGAATTATTGTCTATAAGAGTAGAGTGGTAGAAGTTTGTACATGGTGGAGTGAGTAATGACGCATTAGACCAAAGGAGTTTAAGAATGTCTTAGGGTAAAGAACAGTTTTTATTGTATGGTTTAAGAAGATCAATAAGTTGAAGTCAACCGCAGACCACTACTCTGCATTTGGATGAAGTTTAGGTAACTCGGATAAGAGTTTTTGCTTCTAAGATTGTCAATAATTTGTGGATGCTAGTAGAGGGTGGTCTATAAACTGAGAGTATTGATCACTTCTATATTAAATCCTCTCCACAAGATTCCAGTAAGCACTTAAACACTTTTTTCAATGCAATTTCTGAAGTGCCTGGAATGAAGGATAGGTATGAAGCCAATGATTTTTGCAAATATTGGCAACCTTGCCAAATGGAGAGGTTCTACAGTAAGCTGGAAGTACAGTACTGGGGGCATTGCAAGTTTTATGGCTTCCGATCAGACAACCAGTGTTCCGAAATACAAATATGTCCTGGCGACTGAATATCAAGGAACACTTCCTACTGTCATCATCTTTATTTTTTATGATCGAATGTTAAGGACCATTATGCTAGGGAGTGCTTTTGTGACGATACATGCTGAGTATTGATTAGGTAAGTTTTGTTGGACTTTTCAAAAGTCCCCCTTTGTGAATTTTAGGAATTTTTGATATAGAATGTGTTGGGTCTACGGGGGGGAGTTATGGTGGGTCTTTGAGACCCTTTTGATTAAATTGAAAATTTGAGGAAGGTATGATTTTTATTGTTGTTTTAGATAATCGGACGAATGGTTCTACGTGGTGGCATTATCTTTTTTTGTTTTACGGGAAGTCAAAATATGAGTAATTTTGTTTGTTTGGATCTGCCTGAGGATTGTCTACATCCGGCTGGGCTGATGTGTTTGTCCAGTCTTCAGGCTGAACGCATTTCGTGTACGATATCTTACTGGGGAGGGCTGGTCTAAACCAGCAGCAGGGTCCTTGGCAACCAGGGCTGAGTGTCTAACTGAAGAATCTTTGTAGAGTGGGATGGAAGCTTCAAGTTAGGATGATTCTGATACCTGGTCCATATCTTGATTTAGTAGCCCGTGTGTCCATAGCAAGATAGGACTGGTTCAACTGGAGACGTTGTGTCCTGCAGCGTTAGGATTGGCCTGCAGACATGATGGTAGTCACATCAGGATTGGATAGAGACGATGTTAGCGATAGGCCAGGTGGGCGACTCTTCTATGGCTACAGAAAGGTTCCTTGGTAGGCCAATCAGGATTACCGGAGAGTTTGGCTTTGCAGGTGGATCTGAGCTAGCATCGTTGATGGGAAGTTTTTTCAGTGGTTTATTTTTCAGGTGCATGGATTTTGCGGGTGGGAGGGGCGCCATGTATCTGTGGTGCAAATTTCCTCAATCATGTTGTGGAGTTTGAGACTGCCCGGTTGTTATTTGTAATCCGTCAATGGAGATGTCGGCGTCAGTTAACCACGATGCTGATTGGACGTAATACTGCTGCCAAGTGCTCGGCATGCCCCTTTGATAGCCTACGTTGCTTGTCAATAATTGATTTTTAATATCGCTCTATAGAATATGCTAATCAAGTATGCGATAATTGCGTTGGGAAACGATTTTTGCGTTGTTGTATAACTGGTACACCTGCTGTCCAATATTTCTGTTGGTCTCCATCTTATGAAGCAATATTCAATACCACAGTGAAGAGACACTGTCGCAACTTTTGGATCGGGGACACGGTTGTAGATGGACTTATGCAGTTGGTGAAGTTGAACACCTGCCTGAATTTCTTGTGTGGTAGTGGTCTATTGGTTTTTAGGGTGCTTGAGGAATTTTTCAACAGCTAAACATGGAATCACTTATCACTATGTTATTGTACTTCTTTAAGAGTTATGAATGTTTGCTTGGACCATTTGGCCTAAGCACTTTCTGCTTGAGAGTGGTTTAAAGCAGGATGGGTATCGATGTTTTGGATTTGTGGGAATGTCCAAAAGGGTTTGAAATGGGTGGTCTAGGCTTTGGAGTTCCTCAAGAGTCTGTCAGGCACAGTGGTTGGTTGATGGTTCTTTGGATTGTTGGCATGATTGTTGTTAATGGGAAGGTCATTTGGCTGGGAGACTTCTTCCAGGTCAGTCCTGGCCACCTGGATAGGACATGGAGACTGGTGTTAGGATCAATCTTGGATATGTTCTATTGCTGGAGATGACTCGTTAATTGGTAACTCCGCCCGCTGGAATGGACTCTTCTTGGACTAGGGTGGTCACTGGGATCAATCGACCGGCGTTGTAGATGTAACAAAGGCCACTGGCGGGGGTGGGCCAAATAGATTTTCCAACTCTATGATTATAGGGGTTGTGTGCCTGCTACGTGGCATACTCAATAGGCTGGAGGTGACTGCCTTGAATCTACTGGTGTGGCCGTATTGACACCCTCCGTGTTAGTGCCCAGCTTGGGCACTCTAGAACGAGGTGTTGGAACACTATTCGGGAATGGCTGACCCCGGCCGTAGTTTTGGTGGTGCCGCTGACGACATGTATGTGGGTTACTGGTAGATAATGGCCGTCAGCATTCGATGATACATGAGGTGCTTGAATTAACTGTGACGTAGGCCTTGGTTGACAGGGAGTTTCGAGAGATTGCATACGTGTATCTACTAGGATTTGGTGTGTGTTTTTCTTGAAGATGTTTTTAAATTCATTTTTTTTGACTAATGGCCAGTAATTCGATCGAAGCCACAGCCTATCCGTGGCATGGCCTATAGTCGGAATTGAGAAACTCGTTGCAAAAACGCTCGCAATTTCCGTAGTGCATTCTGTAGGTCATGCACCTGTGGTTTGTGGTGAGATTGTACTTTCGTTATCATGTAGAATAAATCTGCCCTTTTGAGTGAAGAGTGCCACCTCACCAACCCTTTTATGCTGGTTGGGCGAGTGTCCTCGACTTGGCGGAATCTACTTTTGATGCTTGCCGCAATCCCCCTGTGCATACTACTTAGATCCGCCGCCACAACAGTGGGCAAGAGGGATGGATTTGGGGTTCGGAAAATGCTACCCTCCATTTCCACTCCGTGGGCCTGCGCAGGGTAGTGCTTTTTGGGGCTGTTGGGGGAGAAATGCCGGTACATGAGTCGGGCCTTGGCAATAATAGTGGGTGATTCAGTGTTCAAGTTGTTGTTGCTGTAGTTGGGGGTGGAGCTGCATTGGAGTAATTGGGGGGTGACTAGGCTCTGGTCGCCCAGCTCAAGGTTGAGCAGTATTTCATAGACCATATTGGTAAAGCAACTTGTTGGCCTTGCTTGCTGGGGTGTGGCCACCCTTCAATAGTTGACTAGGGAGAAGCCAGTAGTTCGTCTCGACATAGACAGCTTGCAAGGTGTTTTACAGCATCTTCTTATCTCCTTGTTGATTTGGCACCACTATGTCGTCACAGCAATGTCCCAGTACGGAATACAATGGATGTATAGACGACAGTAGCTTGGGGGATTTTTGTTGCAAGATCTTAATGAATCGTAATGTCATTATAGAATTGCGCGGCATCTTTTTCGAGATGGTGTTTAGTGTTTACAATGTAAAGTGATCGTGGCAGCACTCGGGTCTTCTGGTCCGTGATTCAGCTGGGTTCTTAGTGGATAGGGTTGGATTCCAGGGTTGGTTTTCGTATTGGCAGACTTCATTAGTTTTTAGGTCCTCATGAGACTGCCCCCTACGAACATGGAGTCCCCTGGATTATGCGATGCACCTATTGGAGTGGGTGAACAGCAATGTTTCCGTATACTATTATTATGATTTGTAGAAATCCTGTTCTTGTTATTGACTTGCTGATCGCATGGGATAAGGCCTGGGCCATTGCCTACTGGGCCTTGTGGTTGTGGTTGGCCTGTTATTGTTGAGCATTAAGGCCTAGACCTGTTCTTTGTATTTGACTTGTGGTTCCAGGTCAGAATGGGCTTTAGGCACTAGGCCCGTTGCCTGCTGGTCCCTGTGTTATGGTTGGCCTGTGTTCGTATTTATTGGAGCAGTAGGCGCAGACTTGTTCTTGTATTTGACTGTGGTCCACTTTCAGGTGGCTAAGCCTAGGCCAGTTGTCTGCTGGGCCCGTGTTAGTTGCATTGATTGGCCTGTTGTTGTTGGAAGGTGATCAGTGGCTTTCAGCCTAAGAATCTACTATGTAGCTGTGTCTCTATGCTGTTGCAGTCAGATGGGTCTAGGCATATTGTCACGAGTTTCCTGCTGGGAGCCTTGTTGGTTAGATGTTTTGGCCTGTTTATTATGTAAGGGTGCATTGGGCTGATGAGCGAGGCAGTAGGCCTAGATCATGTTCTTGTATTTGATCAGTGGACCTTCCAGATGGGCTAGGCTAGGTCAATTGCTGTGAGCCCTGTGGTTGTCTATACGGTCGGACGGACGGAGGACATGGGGTTGGTCCTGTACTAAGTTATGATGTTTGTTGTTTGGAGCCAGTAGAGGCCTGGGAAAATCATGGTGTGTTGAGTTTTGACGGTATTGGGCCATTGTCACGATCGCATCGATAACAGTTGTTGATAGATGTGCTGGGGCTAGCCCTAATTTGAGGCTTCATGGCTAATGAAATTGGTGCTGGGCTGACGGTTGGTGTTCAGGCTCTATATGGGGGCCTGGGCCCCAGTCCTCACATGTATCCTAGGTGCATGTTTTGACTTAGGCCCTAGGGCAAGCATATGCTGGCTGGAGTCTCTAGTGGTACCTAATTGCTGATTTGTTTTGTCCCGCAGTGTCCTTGAAGGTGGCAATCGGTTCCCTCGATCTCGTTTCACATCACGAAAGTATTATTTCTACGATGCTTCGCTGTTCGTTCTCACAACCTACACATGAATATGGTGTGGTGTGTCTTACATTTAGGCTGTAGTCTTGGGGAACTGTGAATTGATTGTGAATGCACGGCGGCGTAGGAACACAACACGTGGTGGCGATGTGCGAGTCCCCTTGTTCCAGAAGGAACGGTTCATGCGATGGGCAGGCTAGATATGCGACGAATTGTAAAGTCCACTTTCCCGCTATACGTCAAACCTTAGAATTTCTGCCCAAAAGTTTTCAGGATAATTACAGAATAGTATTTGTTAACCAGAGAAATAGGACGAGGTAAATTTTACACTTTAACATGACCGCTTTACTAATATGTTAGTGCTGGATGTCTAGTACGCTCGTCTAAAATGAGGGCACTGATTCGAGAAGAAAAACACTTCAGAAAACTTTATAAATCATCAGCGGATTTCGAAAACCGAACTGATGTTTACAACAAACAAAGGAATCTATGCTTGCTGAAGCCGACGGACAGAGGCTGATACACAGAAGAGCCCCTTGTTTTCAAGCAATCAGACCGTCCTAGTACGCCTATCCACCCCTATAATTATTACCTTTTTCACATTCGTATCCCGACATCAGCGTCGCTGTCGTTGCTGCGGGAGTTATCAAAAAGTTTTTCGGATACGGGGCATCATGCATTGGATGGTGTGGTTTAATTGACCGTTTTTTAATGTGCGTTTGACGATTAAGGCTCACTAAGTCAGGACGACTCACTGAAACGGAATTTAGGGTTTGTTAGTAGGCCATAATTTACCTAGGCTACTCTGCCTAGGCGTAGGCCAGGCCTAGCCCTAGCCTAAGCCATGCTTCCAAAACTTTTGCACTATGCTTTTAAAAGGGATTGGCCTACGCCTAAATAAATTAATGGAATGTGTTCGACTTACCAGAATATGATAGCACCTTCGACAAATAAAATTCCGTGGGCTTTCCTTTGGATTCGTTTTTAACCTTCACGATTTGGTCTACGATATCTCCTCCGTCTTTCTAACGTCGGGCAATATTTTAGTCTACTCGAAGGAATTACCAACAAGTCGATTCTTTTTTTTTAATCCGCGCTATATACAAATTCAACTTAAACGAAGAAGGTTGACGAAGTCATAATTAATATAGCCTAGTACACGTGGTTTTCGATATCAGAACGCCTCGACAGCCGGAAAGCACTGTTGGTTACAGGAAGTGGAAAAAATCTATGGCTACCCAAACATTTATTGCGGATTATTCGTTGTGTGGTTGTAGTTCATAGTGTAGTTTTTGTAGCTAGCCCTTGGGTAGGTTAGTGGAGATTGGCCCAGTCCATGGAGCCAGTGGCCGTCCTCGTGGCCACCGCCAACAGTCCAGAGATGCGAAAGTCCAAAGTCCCTCGCCCGCTCGCGTGGCTACTGTTTGGATAGCATTCGAAGAGTGTCCTTTGATCTTGAGAGATCCAGTTCTTCTGCCAATCTAATGTGTATTGTCGTGCAAGGTTATTGTTTTGATTGGCTAATTGTTCAACTTGCGTCACTGTTGTCATGACAACGGATATGAAGTGGAAGGCAAAATTGCGGACGTCACTGTTTTATAATCGTGGGAAGGATTGGTCGGGCGATGTTGCTTTGTTGTGGATGTTGGTTTGCTGGGCATTAGTAAACAAAAGATGTTGTTGTGATTGATTTCGGGGGTGTAAAACATCAGCTTGCTTCAAGTGTTTGATAAAATAGTGTTACAACTACTTCTCTCATTTTATTCCCCTGGTTTATTAGAAAACAAGAGTATTACATTTTTATAGTCGGACCATGTTAATACCTGATTCACTGCTTTGCTGTGCTTTTCTACTTCAATTTCACTACAGTCAATAATCTTGTACACTTGAATAACGAGCTTGAAATGATACGGGCAGGTTGCGGTGAAAAACTGCTTTCTCTGGCCAAACAATAAGTCCAGATAGACAATCAGCAATCAAGGCTACATGTCTACCAAACTGGTACTAGGTGCCATCTATTCCGCCTCAGGATTCCGCGAGCTGTTTGAATGATATATGACCTCGGTTCTTCCGCTTCGCAAACTATTTTTCCATGGATTCTCATATCAATGATCCAAACTGGGTCTCCTGGGTGTAATGGTAATAGGTCTCTACAACGATGTCTTTGGTTGAAGTTTCACTTTTGTTTTTCTTTAGCTTTTTTCTCTTTTTCTTGAATAGACGATTTGTCTGGAAAATCACAAATACGATGTGTACTTTCAAAAGGAACATATACGGGCAATTTTCCAGTACCATGCTTGGCACTAAAAACGCCAAGTATGCTTGTAAAATTATCGCAAAATTTGTAAGAGTGATAATGTTTATTTGGACAGTTTTAAGGCAGCAGAATCGTTGCAATACCATAGGCCTACCTACAGACCTGTCCATTTATCCAGGTCTATAATGCACTTACAATCTTGGAGTTAATAGTGAACCGTCTCCAGTCTATGGGTTGAGTGGGTCTTGATCTTGTCGGGCCCACCACACTACAAGGTACAATCGAGCATTTGCAAACGTCAATTTATTTTCAAATATTTAATGACTGGATTCTTGGCATCCTCAAGGTCGGACAGTCGTTTGCTGTTCCAGCAAATGTTTTGCTGCGGTGAACAATTTGTCGTTACAGTTAAATATTTTAAGACCGCGATCATTAGCCTGAAGTTTTTTTAGTTTTGTCAACCTGAGTTTTGCAACAATTTTAAGCTGTTCTACAGTTGCACCACTCTGGAGTTGTCAGTTGATTGAGGAGTTTTGAGTTCAATACAGTTGAAAAAAAATACTTGATTTAGAAGACCCAAGTTATTTTAAACAATTTCCCATTCCACATTAAGGAAGTGTGCCGTGGTTTATGTCTTTTCCTAAAAAAAATTGATATCAACTAGCTTGGAGCAGTTTTCAGCAACAAACTGTGCCCAAATTTACAATGTGGCGGCGAAACTCAGTTGTCGTTAGCCAGATACTGAAATACCATCGCTACAGTTGGTGATCGTTTTTCTTTTAAAATTTCCGTATATCACCCTACGAATAAGGTCACATAGAAAGCTTTTGTAAAACCTTTTTTAATTTCCCCCTAATTTTGGCGTTTGGGACTGTGTTTCACTGCTTTTACTACAGTATGACTGTGCATTCCTGTTTCTATTATTCTATATTCTATTATTAGAGGCAATTTGCAAATCACTAAATATAACGTGGAATAAATTATTCCCACAATCAGCGGATCTGAACGAGTGGTGATGTTATATAGTGTGATAGGCCTTTGTCAGCTCTGTGGCAGTAACATTGTCCACTTCTGCAGTCCCCTTTTTTACCTCGTAATTATCCATACATCTCGTAGCTTCCTACCTTCCACTGAAGCACACACACGGGACTTATGTTTTTTAAATTTGATGTGGTCATTAATATCAGATCGACCACCGTGACCAATGTTTAGGAACCAATTACAAATCTTGCACTCGATTTCGTCGTCGTACCTTCCTTTCTTAATGAAGTGCCACTTGGCCGAATATTTTTCTTGAAACGAACATTTCCGTTTCAGTTTTGGCGTAATGCTTTCTACACGGCACAATATCACCGAGAACCGCATGAAAGGTTTTAAAACAGGTGTTGAGAGCCTTCGAAGAGGATTTTATTTTAAAACTTTCTTCGTCAACGCACACAAATGATGAAGTGATATTTTCCAATGTCAAACCAACAGCTATGGTGAGGAATATCTAAATATGAATATCAGTTTAGTTTTCAACACTGAACGATACAACCGTTCTCAACAAGGATGTGGTTGCACGAGTCTGGTTTCTGAGCTGGATTGACTGCAGTCTCAACCGCCCGTGGCTGGATCTATCCAGCACTGGCCTCCCTCGTTATGTAGGTTCATCTCACTTACCCTAAGTACATCGTCATTCGCGCTTTCCATCCATCTCTTGGTATTGAAACAAGTTTGTGTGTGACGTGAAATGAGATGTGTTACAGTAGGCCTATCCACAATTACATTTACAACCACGGATAAGGCAATATAGTATCGTCACAATGAACCTCGTTACATACACATACGGATATCACTCGAAGTTAATTAATATACCTCTCAGAACACATGTGCTACTGTCATCAATGCGATTTTGAAAAACTTCAATGCAATTCGCGGGCAGCATCGATATGACCTCGCCGCCCCGCACCTTTTGACGGCAACCCAACTCGTACAGCTCTCAGCTTCGCCTCGCAGTCGCAGTCTGTCTGTCGTTCTTGTCGTACGTAGACGTGTTTTGTCTTCGCTCTTCGTTTAGTTCTTGTTCGGCTTCCTCACTCCACAGTACAAGTAGCTATATCTTCTGTTACGCCTCAATGTGTTGTTGGAGCAAGTCTTGTTCTTATGACCTTGCATCATTCTGTTTAATGTTCAACTTCAGGAGGTTGTCTGTTCTGACCAGACTGGAAGGTTTTGTTCTCTCTTTATTCTGCCCCGCTCGTCAGGGAAACGCTCCTCATCTCAGTGTGTGTTGTGCTGCATATGTGCTGTCCTTACAGCCTGAGGGGTTGATGTTCGTCACAGAAAGGAGGTTCCAGGTTCCAGGTGTGGCTCGTTGGTCTTGTGTGTGGCTCGTTGGTCTTGTTGTTAGCGTATCTGCTTCCAATACAGAAGGTCCAGGGTTCAATTCCCGTCAAAGTCAGAAGTTTTTTAACTTCTGATTTGGATTTAAGTCCATCAGTTCTTGTCTTAGGAGTTTGTAAACGGTGACTTTGGAGCCGTCCTAGCAACGAAGCACATAATAAATTTCAGAGTTGTTCTGAATCGGCCTTGTTGATTCTGGTGTTGATTTGCGGGTGTTCGCACTGTCCATACCACTGATTGCTATATTTCCTATTAAAAATATTGATCTTTGGTTGGTTATCGCTCACTCGTCGATTGCGTCGGGGCCTGTAGGGTTGGCTTGGTCGCTTTGATTTAAAGTCCCCCACTGAAAATCAGTTATATAACTGAGTGGGCAGACTCTAAATAAAAATTTATTTATTTATTTACTCTTGGGTTTTTGTTTTGGTATTGAAAATAACTTTTTGAAGCGGCGCTAAACTAACAATATCAGTATGTGTTCGCGCTATTGTTCTTAGTTAGTAGTATAGTTCTAGATTTGTTTATATTTCTCGTGTAATATACGAAATGATAATGACATGTACTAGTTAAATATAATCTCTGTAAGTTTTTGGTTAATAATGTCAAGAGAGGCATAGAAAACGGTAATCCTGAATCGCGATTCACCTTTTGAACAGGCCGTGTAGATCCCAGCGCCTATCTCGTCATCGCACTCAACATAGTCCTCTAGTCTAGTACACGCGAAGTTTTATTTTTGAGTAAAAAGCTAGTTATTTTCGGAATTTTTGTTGTTTTTCTATTTCCTCGATTTCTTTTACGCTTTATAACATTATTAAAATAGAAAATCAGAGCTTTTGCTACGACCGTGACTAGCAATCACAAACTGACTGTAAGTATGGACATGCCGTATTCTAAAGGGGACTGACTGCCAGGGCGACGGCTATGTGGGCCGCCCTATGGGGTAAAGAGGGACAAGGTAAAGATAACTCGCAATTCTATTATATATACCTATTTTCATAATTCCTGTAACTTTTTTATTTTTATTTCTAAATTTTTTTTTATTTGTTTTGAATTTTTTTTACTCAAGTGTCTGGGGCCCGGTTCCGATACTCCGATACTCCGATACTCCGGTCATACTAAGACTAAGGTCTTTTGATCTCGAGCTTGTCTCGAAACCAGGCCCCTCTAGAACCCGGGCAGCCCGGACTATTCCTACGCCACTGCGTACAAAGCATATCCCGGCCCTCTCTGCAACAAGCACTCCACCGTTCCTTCCCCGTCTAGCCCTTCCTGTCCAACATCCTTATCCCTTCCCACTATCTCCAGTGGCTATTTTCTTTTACCTGGTCAATTAATGGCTATGACAGCAATGGGCTTGTCTGTAGCTTGCGTCGGTTGTATGCCCACCGCCCGGCCTCAGGCCGTCTCTCGTGCGGTGTTAGAAGATCGATTGCGCCTGTAGGCATCCGGACGTGAAATTGGCACTTTCCTACACGCCGCTTGATGCAACGGAAGTCTATAAGGCTCCAACACAAGGGTCACTAGCTGCCCCATGAGGTGGACCCTGGAGTTTGCAAGGCCCTATGTGGTAGAACCAACGTGGGTTAGTTGAGTCCTATTCCGAGCACTTGTTCTGGGTTGTCCCCAAACTCATTATCGTTAAAAGGTTCAAATACTTCTGATGCAGGTAACTTCACTTTCCACCTCCACCCAATGTTCAGTGCACATAATAATGAACTGTTCGCACTATTGAAAGGCTACTATATGTTGGAAGGAGAAACGAATCAAAGTTTCTAATTTGCACAGACTCTTTGAGTTCCCTGGAAAGCAATGTCAGAATTGTATCCAAGTAGAGTAGAGTAGAGTAATTTTTATTTGCTTGACCAATAGGCTACATAGTAAAAGTATAGGCCTACACACATTATCCTCTTATGAGCGAGATAGTAGAGTGAAGTGAATAATTCTTAATATTAACATAGGTTAATTAATAATAATATTAATGTACAAAAAATGAAATATAACTGAGCTGGGGCCTCAAACTCTGTAATAAAAAAATTTGTTTGATGAATAGATAGGTAGGTATTCTATTTATGTTACATTACATTTCATGCAGAGAGATATTCATTGAGTGAGTAGAAACTTTTCCCATTATTAAAATCATCCCATTATTCACAAGATAATTTCAACTCGCAACCTTTTCGTGGTTTGGCCCGTGATAAGGAGGAGTTTTTCTCCCTGAAACTAATGGCGAGCTCTGGGTCGTCGTCGGGGAACTTTCCCCTTCCCGGGCCATCAAATTCCAACTCGCAACCTTCTCTTGGTTTGGCCCGTGTGTGTTTTGTAGTACACTTAATCTTCACCTGCTTCTACTAACTCATGATCTGAGGTATTGGGTGAAACAGAAATGTTCATTTAGGTCTACATGTTATTCTTTAGGTCTCTTTAATATTGGAGCTGTTCAATGTTTTTATTATAGGATAAGAAAATACATAATACATAATTAAATTAGACTGCGTTTTGTAGCATAGTCAACCCTCGACAATCCCACAGCAAGCTCGCAATTTTCGAGTGAAAATTTGTTGCTTGTGAGTTGGCGCTCAATCGCTCAATAACAGCCAAACGGTTGATCGGACAGCAAAAAATCAAGAGGGAAATTATGCTTAAAATGAATGGATTCAGGCTAGGAGATAATTTATTTTCGCCCCCCCCCAAGTTAATCACGCTCGGAAATACAAAACGCCAAATAACAGCCTAACGTTGTTTAAAACGTATGTTACTGGGAGCAATCCTATCAAACAAACTAGACTATAATATAATAGCCACATTCTCCATTCTGTAGCTTTCCAGTTGCTGATATTTTTTAGTGTCCGTGGTAGACGATGTACAGAGTTAGGAGGACGAATATTACTTAAGATATTATTTATGATTGTGCGGCTTCTTGGAGATCCAATGTAATATATACATTGAGGGGTTTTCGTCCACAATTCGTATAACTGCTTTGCCACACCCAAGAGCACTGAGTGCATGTAGTCTGGAGAAAATCCCTAAACCATGTCAAAGCAGTCAATACTCGTAAGTGGAGATACACCTTTTAAGCCGTGAACTTTTATCCCGGGTTTATTTTGAGCTTGCAAGCTTTCCCCCCTAACTCCTCATCACTCCGGTCTTCATAGCCCCTCAACGTCGATAGGATATTTGACAACTCTTCGCTATGGCTTTACCAGGGTGTTTGCAGAAATTGCATCCATTGAATCGGGTGGAACGCTGAGTAAGAGTTCTGGCTATCGAGTCCACAGTGCAGCAGAAAGGAACAAATATAGAATTATTTGCCTGCCCTGCCATATTCCAAGTCATCCCCCGTTCCAACAACTGTTTTGCTTGACGTAAAAAAGGTCCTAAAAACAGTCATGTTTGGCTCAGAGTTAAAAAACCACATCCCAGCCAGCAAAACATTCGTAAATCGGTACTTAGGAGAAAGCTCGCTTATAAATACTGAATGGGCCACATACTAAACCTGGAAGACTTGAAGACTGTCTTAAAGTTATATGTAAAATTGAAACCATTGTTCATTAAATTAAAGTTTTTTTTTTTGGGTTTCGTATATTCGAGACTGGAATTTATGTGACACGAATCCATATTTGTGTGGCATTTTTAAAATGAAGTTTATTGATATTGATGATGTTATTTCCCATATATTTTTTACTGGTGACGCATATCTAAAGGCATGAAATAATTTTTTTTCTCTGAATGAAATAGAAAAACCGAGCATTGCATAAGTTTTCAATATACGGTTTCCTTGATTAGATGTGGGAATGCTTTTTTGGTCCTTTGTACTATATTGCACACATGACAAAAGAAATTAAAGGCTGCGTTTTCCCCAAAACCGTCTTCAAAAAACCCTTTCAGCCAGAAACTTCGAAGCTGGTATAACTTCTCGGCCACATATCACGTTTATCAAGTTATCAAGTCAACCAGGGCCTTGTTTTGTTATGGAATGACGGAGCATGAACATCATGATAAACACAAATGCTTCCCCGCCTCGTAACGAGGCATCAAAGTCCAACTCGCAACCTTCTCGCGGTTTGGCCCGTGAATACGGGAATTTCACTCCTGAAACTAATGGCGAGCTCTGGGTCGTCGTCGGGGACCCCTTTTCCTTTGGACTACTTCCCCGACGGCGACGACAATGACAACACGGACGGATGATGGTCCGAAGAATTTAGTTAATAATTAAATGGGTTTAGTAGTATTAAAATATTAGGACTTAACACTGCTCTGATGAAATGAAAAACAAAACTGTTCAATATTTTCATAGTGATTAAAGAGTAGAGGTGTGTAAAGCAGTGCCAGGATTAGCAAAAACGGTGTAATCGCCAAAATGCCGCGAAATCGCCAAATAAAGTAATAAATTAATAAATAATTCAAATAAACGAGTTCTTTATATGTACATCCATGGGTAGGTAACATGGTTGACATGGGCAGTACTTAGGACTAGGCCCGTAGCAGGCTTAGTCAAATGCCAACCAACATAGATAGATAGATATTTTTTATTCACTTAGACTAGTACAGTGTACAAGTATAACTCTTTTCAGAGAAAGTTTAATAGTCTATAATTAATAATTAATAATAAAGTGATAGTAATTTTAATGATATACACAGTGTTAGAAGAAAGAATAGTTGAATATAAAGCATTATTGATAATTGATATGGATATTGATATTGATATGTATGATGGTTGATAATATTGATATATGTATATATGATGATTCATTAATTGATTAATAATGATAAACACAGTGTTTATGTTAAAGTAGAGTAGATGCAAAACAATAGCATGCGCTACTATAGATTAAGAACTCATATATAATAAAGAAAAGTTGGGGTATAAAGCAATTTTTGATGTGATATTGTGATAATAATTGCTGATGGCACAGAAAACAGCAATGATGTACAGGAGAATGTGTCTAGTATATATTGATGATTGATTGATTGATAAGTGTTTGGTAAAGTAGAGTAGATGCAAAATATGCCCTACTAGATTAAGAATTCATATAGAATAAAGAAAAATTGGATTAAAGCAATAATTGATATGATATTGTGATAAGAATTGCTAATGGCACAGAAAACAGCAATGATGTACAGTAGAATGGTCTATATATATTTATTTTGTGTGGGGGATGATTGTTGATTGGGGGTTTAGGGTTAAAATTTTGGGTAAGGGCAAAATAATAGAAGGGGCCCTACTGATTAAGAATTCATATAGAAAAAAAAGAAAAAGTTGGATAAAAACCCAATATTGATTTTTATTTGTTGATTTTTGGGGCTGTTTGGAAACAGAAAACAGCAATTGGAGGATGTACAGCAGAAATGTGTCTTAATACCTGCACAACCCAAAGGGAAAGCGTGAAAACCCACATTATATTTTATAGAAGTTTTTTTTACATCAATTGGGCAAAGGGAACTTTTTGAAATTTTAATTACAGTGCTTGTTTGGGGTTTATACCCCTAGAAAATTTTGTAAAAAATATAATAAAAAAAATGAATTAACTGCAAATATTTACTTTTGAGGGGAAAGCCCTTGAGGGAGTAAAAGCTGTTTGCTGAAAAGATATATTTCAACTTATTTTTAAAAGGGAAGACGGGGTGGGAGGGGTTTTTTTGAGGTGGTCAGGGAGCTTATTGTAGAGGGGGGAAAGTAGATATTCGGGGCCTTTATGCAAAGAGGCGCAGATTGTGGGGGGGGCCCTGTGTATGTAAAAGGTTTTGGCTCTGTTTTTAAGGGGAAAGTGCAGGGGAAAGATTTAGAGGGAAAAGGGGTTTAAACGGTTGGTGTAAAACAAATAAGGGCGGCTGTTGGGGAAAAGGGGTCATGCTAAGAGTAAGAATCCCAAAGTTCCTTGAAAAGTTTCTCCTTTAGTGCCCTTCTGGAGACACCAGCTGAAATCAAACCCCCGCTCTTTTTTGGGAATGAATATTCTGTTCGCAGGGGGGGAAAGCCCCCAAAATAGCAGACCATATGATAAGTGAGAGGGGGAATGTTTTGCAAGAAAACCTACCCAATAGGATGTGGGGGTAAAAAACTTTTGTTTGAGTTTTTCCTGATAGAGTAGCAGCCAGATAATATTTTGCGGGCAACGTGGTTTTACAGGGATGGCCCATTCTAGTTTACAGTTATGAAAGGCCTAGGATTTTTGACGGGTGTGACGGGGGGGATATTACAGAGTCAAGACAAAAAAAGAGGACTGGCAGTAGGGTTTTTATAAGGGGTGTAAAAAGTATAGATAAACATTTTGGGGCCGTGAATGGGAGTTTTTTTTGCCGGGGCAGTATGATAAAATTAACGTAATTTTGTTGTTTTTTTAAGGGGGGGAAGGCCCGAATGGGTTGGATTTTTTGGGGTAGTGCAGCTTTTTGGGGCTGGGTCATCACCATTTTGGGGGTGGGGTTTGGCCCCCTTTTAAGTGGGGGGAACGGGCCCTTTGGGACATAAAGGATATAGGCTAAGGGGCCCCCAAAATTTTATCCCGGGGGAAACCCCCGCAGACTTTTGGGCCCGAGGTTTAGAGCGGGGGGTGGTAAAGGGATTGACTATTGTTTTGGAGTTCCCTATTTGGGGGTAGGGCCCCGAAAAAAACGGGGAAAACCCAAATCAAGAGCAAACCCCAGGGATCCCGGGTAAGTATGTAGTTTGTCGGAAGAATTTTGTGTTTAAAAGGGGTGTCGAAACCCTTTGGGCTTTGTCTTAGAACAATCCTACAGTTTGGGTCCCCTTTTGGTCGAAGGCAGAATGGGAGGGGGACAAAAAACTGAAAGTTTTGCACTGGGGGGGGATTTGTTTTTAAAAAAACCGGGTTTTGACTGGGGGAGAAAATGTTTTTGGTGTTTTAAAGAAAGATATTAAAACGACCCGGGCATTATTTCAAATATTTTAAAAAAGATGAAAGGGGGAAAAGGGGCGATAGTTTGCCCTTTCGGATTTTTTTCCCTTTTGTGTTTAAAAATAGGTAAAATTTTTTGCTCCCTTTAGCTTGGGGGGGAAAATCCCTTTTCAGAGAAGGATGGGTTTGGGTTTAATTTGTGGGCTAGGGGCCGGGAGAAAAAAGTCCGTACATTTGGGATGGAAGAGGCCTGGCACTTCTCTAGTCCATATGATTTTTGGGAAACCAAAATTTCCTAATTACCATAGCTACTTCAAGAGGAGGGGGTAGGATAGAAAAAGGGGTAGGGCCAAACGGGGGTGGGCAAGGGTTTACAAAGGGAGGGGAGTTTTGTTTTGGAAATTGGGTTTTTTACCAAATTTACAGATTTTGTGAAGAATTTATTAAAAATTTTCGCATTGAGAAGATGCACCCTGATAAAACTTCCCATTAATGGTTAGCGTGGGGTTTCGAAATTTGGGGTTTTAGAGGCGGGGTTCTGTGATTTGTTTCAGGGAAAACCAAAATTTGGGCCTTTTTGAGGGGGTTCCTGGATTCAAAATTTTTGGAGCCCATTATAGTGAATTTTTAGCTTGACTTTAAAATTTTTTGGGGCTTTGGGATTTTTTTTAAGTCACGATTTTTGTTTTTTATGTTTGGGGTTTGTTCGAAGCCCTTAAATTTAGAATGGAGGGTCTCAAGGCCCTGGGCTTCACAATCGCGGATCGTGCAAAATTTTCCCGGGGTTGCTTTAGGTTTAAAAAGGGGACAATTTTTTAGCGAAATGATTTTTTAAAAATGACATGGAAAATGGGGAATGGAATCTTGAGAGGAGTTCGCCCACATTTCCGGAAGGGACAGCGACTGCCAATTTTCAGTATTTTTAGATTGCCCTGAAAGTTGGCTGTTTTTTTTGGGTATTAAAAAAACGTTTCATTATTTTAAAATTTTTTGGAGGAAGGGGTTTTTTTAGAGAGGGAAATGTTGGGGCTGAGGGGATGGTGATTTAGACGGGCCTGTGTCTGTTTTAGCTTGCCGAGAACACATTGGGTCAATGTTTTTGAAGAAATTTTTCAATAAAGGGGAAAAACTTTTTATCAAATGACGCGGGGTTTGGGGTGACAATGGTCTCCTTTATATTAAAAGGTGGGAAATAAATCGAAAACAGTTTTTGATTGAGCCCGGGGATTGTTTTTTGAAAAGTCCCAAAAATTTTTTTGATTTAAATACATAAAATGATATCTCTTTTGGGAAAATTTTTTTGGGGGATAAAAATGAGTAAAACCTCGTCTAAACTTCAGGAGAAATATATTTTTAAATCGCCTAGAGGGGATCGGGTAACGGAAAAATAATAAGTGCTGTTTATAAAGGGTTTCCCCGGAACCTGCGGCACATTCAAAAACTTTCTCAAAAGCAGTAAAAATTTTTACCCCAGGAATTAGGAAAAACAAGTTTTAAAATGGGTTTAGCGAGGGTTGGGAAACCCCCTCCATGAATGAACCCTGGATCGACAGAAAAAAATTTTTTAAAATTTTCATAGTTTGAAAAACAGAAAAAAATTAGTTTCCTGAAGAGTGAGGGCCCAATGTTTCTGAGAGGCAGAATATATCGGGAGATAAAAGCTTAGTTGTAAAATTTGGTTTCTTCAAATTTTTTTACGGACCTAGCAGACATTGAAAGGAAAGCAATTTTGAAATTAAAATTTCCCGGATGGGAGTTTTTGGGGGGAAAGGGGAAAAAGAGTGATGGTCCCGGGTTTGGGGGGAGCATTTGGAGGAGGGATTCAGCCTTAAAGGGCTTCGGGGTTGGGGCAGTACTTATGTCAATGGGTGTAAAAAGTCTGTGTGTCTAGGCTAATGTGAGGTGATTTCTTTTCTGTGATTTTAAAACAAAACGTTAAAGGGGAAATTTTGGGGTTTATGAGTCTCTAGTCAAATAGGGGGGTTAAGGGGGGGGTTAAGGGGTTAATTATTTTTTTTTCTTTAAATTTTTACAGTAAGAATTTCTACTAACTCTCTAGGTGCCAACAGTTTTTTTTTTGTTTATTGCCTATACCCTTTACTTATCATCAATCACGTTTGTTGCTGGTAGGGACATTTCTTCAGGGCCTTAGCATCTTGCAAAATTCCTTCTATCTTTTTTTGACTTTGAGTTGCCATAGTGTGAAGGACCCCCCTACACTCACCACTCGGGAAAAATCTCCAAATCAAAGAAATTTTATTGAGGGCAGGGACGAATTGCGCTTTTAGCATTGGGTAATCGTCCACCAAGACCGAGTTGACTCCGAAGGGAGGGGCCAAAGGTTGCGCTCCAAACATTTGGGGGAAACACGCCCCACAAAGCTTTGAGCATTTTGCATCTCTCACAGTCACCCACCCCGACATCGAGGGCGGAACAATTTGTTTTTCCCCCAGCCGTTGGCAAACATCTACCGGAAAACTCCCAGGTGGCCCCCAAGGGCAGGGCCCAATTTGGGTTTCGTTTTCCCGCATTTTGGGGGAAACATCATCATCCCCAAAAACTTGAGCTAGCTTTCCCAGGGCCCGGACGATAATTTTCGTCCCAAACAGTTGGTGAAACTTTATCCACAGAAACTCCCAGCAGGCTCCGAGGGCAAGGGACAAAATTGAGCTTCAGCAGTTGGGGAAAACAAACTCTACAGAGACCCCTAGCTTGGGGTTTCCCAGGGCAGGGAGATTGTTTTGGGTTTTAGCAGTTTGGGGAAATTCCCTCCTCCGGATTCGACTGGCTCAGAGGGCAGGGCCCATATTTGCACTCCAAAAATTTTGGGGTTTTTCCTTTTTTAAGGTTTTTTTTTAGGTACAGTTGATGATGGACTTGTGGAAAAACCCAATCTCAAGAAATTTTTTAATCAAAACTTTGTAGGTCTTTGGGGTTTAAACAATGCACCGATTGTTGTTTGGGGGCCATGATTGTACATCATTGATCTCATTTACTTTGATTTATTTTTACATTGCCCGAAATTTTTTGGGGGAAAGGGCCCCCTTTGGAAAAGTTTAGTTTGGGGAAAATCCCCTTAATTTTTTATCAACATAAAAAATATCCCCAAATGTCCCCTTGGGACGCCCCTTTAATGGGTTTGGGATTGACTTTTATCGACAGTGGGTTCGGGGAACATCTCGGCGATAAATAATTTCCTGTGTATGCTATACGAGCCAATGGGGATTTTTTTTTGGGATGTCCAGATTAACTGAAAACCATCCATTAATTTAAGGGGTTTACATTTTAACGAAATTTGTGCCTTTTTTTTAATTATCAAGTGCCCACTGTTTCTCGTTGCTGGAGGTTTTGATCTTTTTTTGTTTTCTTTAATTGCCGAGGCTGGAAATTCCCGGTGAAATTTTCAAACAAAAATCCTTTTTTTTTCTTTTAAAGTACTGACATCCCCCTGAACATAAATCGCTAAGTCCTATTGGGAAAAGATGTTGGGTTTAGTGGGTTTTATTTAGTGCGTCCTTTATTTAGTTAAATTTGGGGTGGTATGGGTAGGATCAGGATTTTTGTTTTGGGTTAGGGAAACTTGTTTTGATTGCGGAATTTTTTGGGTTCTATTTCATTGTGAGGGAAACGGGGGGAAAATCATTTTTCCCAGATTTTTGGGGGCATTCAAATTTTGTTTTTAGTCCCAAATTTCCCGTAGACCCGTTTTTTTAAAGCTATTAGTATTAGCAAAATTCCCCGGAGTTAGGCATGGACTGTTTGATATGTTTTTTGACTCTGAACAGATCTTAGAAGGAAAGGGGCCAAATTAGTTCGGCATATCCCTGGTCCATCATTTTTTTTTTGCCTAGAAGCCTGTTGTGTGGGAGGCTTGAGGAAACGGGCAGGTTTTTTTTAGATTTTGGCTGACAAATAGGGTAACTTTCTATCAGGCCAAGGCTGTTTAGAGGGCCCCGCGTGGGTATGCTTAATTGGCCCGGGTTTATTGTGATTTTTGCTTCTCTTCATTAAAAATTTGTAGATGGGGTTAAACCTACCTTTTGTTTCCCGGTCAGAAATTTGGCTGGCCATGTTTTTTGTCAAAAATCCTGAGACGAAAAATTTTTCACCCTTTCAGTGTCAACGCCCAAAAGGAACAAACCCCCAAATTAAACTTTTTGTTAATAAAAAACTCCGGGGGCACTTCATCATGTTGTATTGGATCAAGCCCAGCAAAATTTTAAAAAGCTTATTCGTTGTCAAAAATAAAAATAAATTAATCAAAAAAAAATATGCAATGCTCATATTGGGGGTTTTGTTTCTTTCGTAAAATAAACAAACCCATTTAAAACGATAAATCTTTTGGGGGGAAAAAATTTTATAACTTTTAGAACGCTATAAATTTCGTTTTTTTAGGAAAGAAAAGTTTTTCCTAAAAAAAATCACCGTACTTGATTAACAAAAATTTTATCCAAATTTAACAAATTTAATTTTTAAAAAACCCCATATAATGCACAAAAAAATAAATAACATGTAGGGAACAATAGTGGCAGACATCTGTCCCAAATTTTAAATCCATTTTCAGCTAAATCTTCTTTTGGCGGTCACTCCCGACTAAAAAGATACTTTTTAGAACGACCTCTCCCGAGTCAAAAATTTTATGGAATAAACCCCCTTGCTTTTAGACAAAGGGAACCCAGCCTCAAAGGGGGGGGGACCACAAAAGTGAGCCGAATCTTACCTTGCCAATAGAATACAGTCGTCTAAACGTCCAAATGGGACGAAGTTTCGAAGACGAATCTTTGGGAGGCTGGGGTAGTAATAATTAAATGTTTGAGTAGTATTAAAATATTAGGACTTTACACTGCTCTGATGAAATGAAAAACAAAGCTGTTCAATATTTCATAATGATTAATGAGTAGAGGTGTGTTAAGGCTCTACTGGACCCTGTATTATTTCGGTGTGTTGCAGTGGTTTCGTACTTCCATCGATCTAACACAAAATTTGAGATATCTTTATAATTTTTTTTTTTTCTACTCAGTAAAGACGTCCAATGAACGTGTGTTGAGTACTTTTTCCAAAATTGTCCTTGTTTTTTAAAAAAAAAATTTGTTAACTTTTGGGATATTTTAACATTTACCTGTTTTTCGCGTTTTTTTTTAGGCGTAACCAAGCACTTTTTGGAAAAAGTACGCAACACACGTGTAAATATCCCACCTTCAACTAGCATTCCTAAAATCTGAGAATTTTTGAACAAGGGTGTCCGCTGTACAATGGAAGTACAAAAGCATGTTTCGGCGCTATTTTAGGCTTTTTGACTCCAGCAAGTGGCGCAACCTACGATACGAAGCTTTTTCACCACTTTGAGTGACAGGTCATGTAATTTTGTTAAAAAGTTGTTCTGATTGGCTGCATGACTTTGCTCGTGAACTACTGCAGGACACCATTTGAATCATTATGCAATAGATCTGCGCTATAGAATGCTATGCTTGGCGTCAATGTTTTTGCACTCTTACAGACAATTGTTCGATACCGAGCATCCCAAATATCAATTTATTTATGTACAGGACCATATTTTTTGGGTTTTCGATCCCCAGTCGGGACAATTTTTTTTATTATTTCAAAACAGAATGAAAAAATTTATTATACATCCAGCCACGGCGCGTTATTACATTTATGCATCTCTGAGTCTTTCAAATTTACTTGCACGTAAATTTGAAGTAAATAATTTTTTAGTGTATCGCCTTTTGAAAGCGTGTGATGTACTAATATAAGTTGAGGCGGAAGTGGGGTGGGGGGGGGGGGGGGGGTGGGGGGGGAGGAGGGTTTATGGCAAAAACAATCCATTTGTTTGGGTACGAACATAAACATCTCTAATAGGAGAAAAAAATCGGTGAAGCACGCGGAAAAACCACTTTCCATGATGATAATAAACATAATCTAAATACAGTATTTTATTCGACTTTATTTGGCAATTTAAATTAACATTGTATATATTATTACGGTTTTAAAACAGTGTTACCACCGGGATTGAACCCGGCTGTCAAATTAAGATGAGATAAGTCGTAAAAAAGTGGCTTTATTTTTTGCATTTGCTTGAATATTAAATTTTGGTAGATGAAATTATATTTTTTATTTTCAACCACGGCACGGACCATTTTATTTGAAGGTGGGGGGGGGGGGGGGGGGGGATTTATGGCACATCCATTTGTTTGGGTACGAACATAAACATCTCTAATAGGAGAAAAAAATGGGTTGAAGCACGCGGAACCACTTTCCATGATGATAATAAACATAATCTAAATACAGTATTTTATTCGACTTTATTTGGAAAATTTCAATTTAAACATTGTATATATTTTATGGTTTTAAACAGTGTTACCCCCGGGGGATTGAACCAGGGCTGTCAAATTAAGATGAGATAAGTCGTAACAAAGTGGCTTTATTGTTGGCTATTGCTTGAATATTAAATTTTGGTAGATGAAATTATATTTTTTATTTCAACCACGGCACGGGACCATTTTTATTTGAAGTTAAGAAAATTAATAATAAAAAGGGGTGAGAGCATCTGCCCAGACATCAGAGGTTCGGGGTTCAATCCCGGGGGAGGCCCCTTTTTTTAAATTTTTATGTCTATGATAAGACTACCATCATAACAGCGTCATAGTCGTCAACTATAATAATTCTGGACATCAAGCAAAACAAAGCGCTCTGATGTGAATTCGCCTTTGGTTCACTTGCACCCACGATGTTATGAAAAGTTCTCTTACTCTCTCTAACTCTAACCCCTTCTGGAAGGAAACGGGAATTAACTATTATGCGAAAGAATTTAAAAAATCAATCTGTGTTCCAAAAAATACAAACGAATTAAAATCGTATTTCCTCATTTTATCTGGATAAGTTTTTCTCCCTTTTTACACTACTTATATTGAAGATTTATTAAATATACGCATCAATCGCATACTGCTATTATTTTTGTGCACATTGCACAACTGTAGGCCGATGACAGCCACCGAGTCGAAAATTACCAGTGTCAAGGGGAAACACCAGACGTTCATTTCGTTTCGTAACATGCAGTGACCTTGTAACCGACGCAATTCTGTCACATCGAGATATAGGCAAATCTGGTTTATTTTCATTCAGTTATTTTTCGTGACTCTGTGCTAGTTATCATACTTAAAAAAGTGTGTGATCTCCCATGAAAAATAAGCTATAAAAAGTGTGTGGTGTAGGTGTGTGGGGTTTTAATGTTGAAAAACAATTTGCTCACATGCGTGTTTATTATAGAATACGGTAATTGAAAGACTTTTCGTGTTGTGTGTGTAATATATTTGACTTGGGTCGATGGTTTTATTTATACTTTAACCTTGGCTTTATAGTAGGCGACTATGACGCTGTTATGTTAGTACTTTAGACAAAAATTAAAAAGTGACTACACCGGGGTTTGAACCTGGGCCGGGACCTTAGCTGTCCGGATTGTCTTACCAACTGAGCTATGCAGCCCCCAAATTTAAAATCTGTCTAATTCTTGGTCTGTTTTGTACATTTGTAGAGCAGCACTGAAAAAAACTAGAGAATACAACCATCTCTATAACCCTAGAGTTGGGCTATACGATGTTTAAACCGGGCTTAAAGTAGGCGACTATGACTCTGTTATGTTAGTACTTTAGACAAAAATTAAAAAAGTGACTACACCAGGGTTGAACCCGGGACCTTATAGCTGTCCGTACATGTAATGTAAAAAATAGACCAAGAATTAGACAGTTTTAAATTGGGGGCTGCATAGCTCAGCTGGTAAGAGAAATAGCCCGGACAGCTAAGGTCCCGGGTTCAAACCCCGGTGTAGTCAACAATAATGTTTTAGAGTCGATTTTTTATTTTCGTTGGAAAACAATGCTAAAACGTAGTCTAAGGGTAATGTATTATACGGTCTACTATTTGTATTTTTGTATTAGGCCGTATTTACTTTTTAATGAACTTAATATTTGTGTGGATTTAAAAAAAATAAAACAAAGCTTATAAATTTTCCGCTCGAGATAGGGGGACCATTTCACGCAGTGATTGTAGTTTGTTGTAATATGCAATTGTAAATATGAGTGGGGCTCAGTTTTGGAATTATTTTGTGTTCGATTCTACATCACCATCCATTATTCGATGGCGCGTGTTTCAGTAGATCCATTGTATTTTACACACGCACACATCCACACGATTGACATGTTTGTATAATTTTGTTTAAACCCCGAGAAGTACTTGGTGGGTTATCATGAAACAGAAATTAAAAATTGTCTCCACAAGGTATATTATAGATCTCAGGATTTTCACTCTCCGGGGGGATTCCAACCACTTAGCATTATAGAGACGACGTGCCTATTTAGTATGTATTTTGCTAATTACAGAATTTGTTATTTAATATGAGTGAAAACATTGTACGCACTGCACTAGAAATAAAAACTAAAATAGGCTTGCATCCCGGCATTCGCCTAAGGGCTCAAGAATTCCCGGATGAAACTTTCAGCTAGGATTGGCTGGGGACGGGATTCAACCGTTTCCTTCCCAAAACAGAGTCTCACGCGTTATGCATGAGCTACCCCTAACGGTTATTCGGTCAAAGCAAGCCATTCAGGTTCGACAAATGCTATGTCAGAGATGCGGAGAGTGGGACATGTCGAAATATTTGTGGTCTGGAAAATTTGTTCCAAACGGACACAACAGAGAGGCGTGTTTTCGTGTAATATGCATTTGCCGCCTGCACTGCCGGCTGCCGCCTCGAGTTGCCCATGCCCGGCGATGAGTCATTCAACACTTTAATAAGTATAATTTTATATACAAATTTTACGCACTTCTACCGCCTTCCGAGGATGTTTTATAGTACGTCCAATGCAAGGCCGAAGGAAATAATGCCAGAGCGTTGATTCTATTGTAGTAATAATACGTGTTTTTCTATATCCAAATGGACTTGGTTCGAGCTCTCAGCACTCATTGGCTCATTACAGCAAAACGGTCACACCCGGGAATCGAAAACGAAGCTGAATTGAAGTTGTACTTCAAAATTTACACAATGGTTATATACTGATCAAAATATCATAATTTTTGTTAACATGTGATTATAAAAGGCAAGTAATAATAATATTGACACAACACATGAAGGCAGCAATGTTCATTCTGTATCAATGTGTACTTCGTTACGTATTTGACTTAGCGGAAAAGGTTGTTGCTTTAAAATTTATTTGTGCATTTCTTGAATAGAGAAAATAAAGTGAAAGGTTATTTCAAATGGGCCCGAGAAATAATAATATAATAACGCAAGTAAGCAAACATAAAAATATACTTCGAAAGAAATTCTTTACCGTTTCATAATTTCAAAAACACATTACATACTTGGTGTTCCTTCTCCTTTCACATTATTTTTTCACTTCATTAATTAACATCGTGCCTTGCCGTCGTTGTAGCATACGTGGCATTACATTGGGTGTCATTGGGTACAGCTATTGGGTATAGGTTTTGAAGAAATATATTTGAATGAATTTAATGTATAGGTATTCATGGAAATAGTTTGTACAATATTAAATATTTATGTTTCTTATTAGGCCGCCACCTACAGAACAAATGTCATAATCAAAAGGCCGGGGAAAAAGTTGACTTTTTTCATCTTTCCGTTCAAAGCAGTCAGAAAAAAATCGGAAGCATAAACTCAATGATAGGTACTATTGGTTGTACACTATACATACTGTACTTTTATGGATCGGACTTGATAGAAAAAAATGTGACGAGTTTCAATCGTATTGAATATTTTAAATGTCAAATGAATAATAAAAAAAAGCACTTTCTCAGAAGCCATTTCAAATTCCCATTCTTATATACCAGTCATCAATGGATCAGTGCATGGTTGCATCAGGAGCTTTTTCACAGCTAGTTAAAATACATCCTGTTAAATGTATTCACAACCATATTAATATTATGGTAACTTATGTACGTACTATAGCGCAATAAACGGCACGTTTACACGTACCCAAGCATAATAAAAATTTCGATAAATTGTAAATAATAGATTAAAATATGTAACAATCATGCCTCAGTATGTCTTGTGGTCTTAAATCAGCGTTTCGAATATACATATACTTCTTACGGGGGTGGTTTCGATTCCACAGTTTTCAAGTCGGTAAGATTTATACACTTTTTTCATTCATCACATACATTTATAACCAATTTGGAATTTCCTGATCATAAAATTTACTCAATCACCCTAGATCTAGCACCCTCTGTTGTAATAATAAATCGTCCACGGAGCGAGACTGCGAACGATGTGAAATAATAGCGTTGAGTGACTAAAATTAGTCACTCCACGATAATAGAGCTTCGCGCCTCGCGGGGCCGTAGACCGGACTCACGGGCCGCACGTATCGGGGCTTCTGCAGTACATCGTGCAGCCCCAGACGTACATTGCAACTGCGGCCGTCTATTGGACGGCTATTTTTCGATATTCTGAGTGACATTTGCGAAATCCCCCTCCGTGCCTCTTTCAAGCTCCCATTATCACCAACTTAGGCCTACTGCCAAACTCCGGTTTACTCTTAAAGCAGTGCCAGGATTTGCAAAAAAAGGTGTTCTACGGTGTAATCGCCAAAATGCCACGAAATCGCCAAATTAAGTAATAAATTAATAAATAATTCCAATATCGAGTTCTTTATATGTACATCCATGGCTAGGTTAACATGGTTGACATGAAAAAAAAATGGACAACCGGTATGTTTTCTTGGGGAGGGGTGCCAAGAGTGGAGTGCTGCTGCGCCCTCCTTTTGCGCGAACACTGGTTATCAAAGGTCATTCTACCAGAGAGCTGCCAGTGTTTTTGGGAAATCCCTGCCTTTGAACATTCGTGAGTCACGGATCTCTGATAAGGCGTTTAAAAGGGCCATTCAAGATCACTTAAGATGACAAATGGTTGCCTGATTGACCTATAGTTGACCCACCACCGCTAAGACAAAAGGATCTTTGATACCGGCATTAAACATTAGTTCATTTCATTTTTAAATATCATATTAATAACTGTACATCCATTTCACCATTATCATTATCGTCCTTTTATAAGAGAATTTATGTTTTTTTATTATTTTATTAATGTGTAGAATGGAACGGATCACTGCGGTAATGGCCACAATAGGCCTGCTTTCCTGTTTCATTCTGTAATTTTTGTATAATGTGTACAAATTACGAGACAATAATAAATAAATAAAAAAATAAATAGACAGTACTTAGGGCTAGGCCCGTAGCAGGCTTAGTCCCCAAAAGCCAACCACATAGTTAGGGCTCTCCATTTTCAGCTAACAATCTTCTTCGGCGGTCACTCACGACTAACGAGTACTTTGAGAACGACCTCTCAGAGTCAAAATTTGATGGAATAACCCACATTGCTTTTAGACAGGCTCTAGCCTCAGGTGGGGGGACCACAACAGTGAGCCGAATCTTACCTTGCCAATAGAATACAGTTGTCTAAACGTCCAAATCGGACGAAGTTTCGAAGACGAATTTTTGGGAAGCTGCGGTACCGGTAACCACAGGAGTCATGTCGACTACAACTGGGCTCAGCGCTGATTATTATTATTATTATTATTATTATTATTATTATTATTATTATTATTATTATTATTATTATTATTTATTAGGTACAATAATTCATATAGATACAGACTCACGCTAGAGTGTATACACGGGTAGATCTACATCTATATTAATATTACTAAGACATTATTAAGCAGGTTTGAAAGAGGTAAAAACTCCATGACACAAAGTGCTAAACTTGCTTTTTAAACTATTAAAAATACAATACTAACTTGAATGAGGATGATAAGAGACGATAGTGCAGAGTATAGTAGAGTAGAAGAAATAGGAACGTGGTTGAGTTTTCTTATGAATCAGGCAACAAAACAAAAATATACCGGATTCATGTACCACCAAGGAATAGCAGGCTGCAATATCCGTAACCACAGGGGTCATGTCGACAACACTTTGTCTCGGCGATAAATCTTTCCCATTTTCTTTGCAGCACTTTCCCCAAGAACTTCTCTACAAACATCTACTATGCAGGGCATCACCAAATTCTCACCAATGGTGAAAGTTTTTGGGGCTATTGTACGACATTTCAAATTTAAAACAAAGCTTTTAACTCTGACTGGCTGGTTTGCGACGCACTTTTAATCACTGCTTTTTGATTGTTTAGTACGAGTTTTTTCCGGTTTTTCTTGCAACTGGGGTGTTTTGTTGTCAAATGGCGAAGCAATTTTGATGGTTTCATAGAATCGTTTGACATTTTAATCCGCACACAACACACTGGGGGCTCGGAGCGTCATTGCAGCCGGACGGAATAAACCCATACGCGAGATAAGACTCGTTGTACTTGCGGTTGAATGAAGATTTTTTTATTTTTATGGTTTGTTGTCTTCTGCCTTGTCTTCTGACTTACCGATAGCCGACCACGCTCACTTGACTATGAATTTTTTTCCCTCACCGGTTTGGCTGTAGAAGCCCCACTGTGCTTTAAAAAAAAAAACTGTTCAGAGATTGGGGCAGGATAAGTAGAGCAATGTTTGTTCAATTACCATAGTTATGTGTACATGGCATTAAACGGAACAGCTACAACTACAGTATAATACTATACTAAAAACTAACAAAGGAATACGTGCATACGTAATTTGTGTCTTATCTTTAAAAAATGTTGAAAAACAAATCAAATAAGGTAGAACGTTAACGTTTTTTGCAATTAAAAAGGAAAATAATTAGACCTAGATCTATGTTAAAGTCACCACAGATAAGTGTAACTTTATTTCCTTTATGTATCTTTTGAAGCAATTGATTTATTTTGTTGAAGAAGATTTTTGTGTCACTATCTGGTGTCCTATAGATTGTAGCTAGTATTTATATATTTGTTGATTTATTATTTTTGCTGCTTTTGTTATTGTTATTTTGCCGGTCCCCAAGCTTATTTCAATGGTTGAGTTCTCAAAAAACCCTATCAGTGTTAAATATTTCTAAATCAGGTCGTAAACGTGTGATTTTTATTGAGTCATGAAGAAATATAGCTGTACCCCCATACTTTTCATTTTCTCTACCAGACTGGGCTGCTAGAAAATTTACTCTGGGATATTTATGTGCATGATTTCATTTATGCTCCGCCAGTGCTCAGTTAAACATACACCATCAATGTGAGTTAATTCTTCTAGTAAACATGCAATTCATTGGTTTTGTCTGTACTAATGCTTCTTATTTTTTGATGTAATACTGAGAACCCACTCTTTTTAAGAATTGATATATGTGAATTTGGATTTAGATTTTTACCCTGAATTTCTACCCTCTCTGTTGAATATCTGGGCCTGGATTCCCAAAAACGCCTAACTAAGACGTGTCCTAGTGTTAAGACGTGTCCTAACCAAGACACCACTAGGACATCTTAACTAAGACGTTCCAAAGGGACGTCCTAGCAAAGTCACGCCCTATTCCCAAAGGTGCCTAAGAAAATCTCAGACGTGTCCTAAATATTAAGACAAAGTAGCATTACGTCATAGATGACGTCATCAATATAGACATTTGGACCAATAAGGAGTAGGTTATAAAAAACGCGCGAAATTTGAATTTTCTACTGTAGTCGAGTTTGTTGTCTATATACTGAGGGCATTTAGCAGAAAGAATAGTGCAAAATGTGATACTATTTTACCTTAGGTAGAAAAATGGGAAAATTTTCCGCTCTTCATTTAAAGAACATCCTAAAAATATTTAATGGTAACTTTGAGCGGCAGGGCTGCCCAAAGTTAAAAAAAAATTGTAGAATAAGTAGAAGAAAGGTGTGAAACGGGACTAGGAAAATTGGAAAATTTCCGCTCTTACACAAAAAATATAATCTACAAACTCGGTTGGTAATTTTGAGTTTCAGGGGTAACCAAAGTGGGGAAAGTCAAAATATACAGATTACCTGATTAATGGTGCAATTAGGACTACACTAATAGAAAATTTTCTATTTCTTCGTCAAAACACAATTTAAAAAAAACTCAAGACAGTTACTTTGGGCCCAGGGCTATCCAAAGTGGGAAGAGGAAACTTATCGACTTTGGATAACTCGGGGGGTGCCCAAAATGACCGTCTGATCAAATTCTGTTTGTGAAAGAGCGGAAAATTCATCTTGTACTAGTACAGATATTTACAATCCTAAAAATTTTGGAAATTTTAATCACCCCTGACAGCCCACGCCCCAAAGTACTATCAGATTTCTTTTGAATGTTGTTTTTTATGAAAGAAAGGAAAAAATCCTTTCAGAATTTTCAGTGTTCCTTTGTAGTAAATAGTAATATTGTTGTTTTTTCACACTTTCGACAACCCTGGGGCCATAGTTACAATCAATTTATTTGAGGATAGTCATGAAAGTGCGGACAATGTTATATTTTTCAACCAAAGAAAAATGGTACCGAACATTCCTCACTAATACTATAAAATATTGCATTTCCAGTTACCATGCATAATTTTGACATGATGGGAAATAATAATGACAGTTAAATACCCTCGAGTAGGCAAGCGATATGTCATCCCTAATAAAATAACACCTTAACCACCCCTTAAAATAGGAATGCGGAGTGGCTGATTTTGTCTTTAAATTTCTGATTATTCAAATTAAAAATTAAAAATATTTTTGTACATATTTTAGTTCAATCAACCTACGTTCTTACCACAATCACTCCCCCCCCCCCCCCCAAACCACCACCACCACACATTATTGTGTGCGTGTGGGTTGTAGGGGGGGGGGGGGGGCACATCAACAAACTTGCCAAAATATAATTTTCTAATGTTAATTATACTAATACAATATAAGGAATACCCAAATATATTCTTGTTATTGTTTAATGTATTTTGACATTTTATGCAATACTCCTCCCCCTTCATTATTTTTTTTTGTAGGAAGGGGGGGCTATATTGACCGTACATATCAGTTTTTTCTCACTCTACAGAACTCACTCTCGAAGAGGTTAACATGGGAATTGGTATTAGTTCGTATTATCTACATTATGATTACTTATTAATCGAAACCGAAATTATATTTCAAATGTTTTGATTCTATACCAAATGACCATTCTAAAACCCACCTTATTCCACCACCACCAACACTTACTAGTTACTAGTACCGGTAGTGGCCAGCACTAAATAGTGAGTTACCAATATTAAATTTGTCATGTGATAGATAATAATTAATAGTTTACTGGGTGATATTTGATATAACACCCGTGCTCTCTTCAATACATTAATGATTCAAATAACTCATTGAAATAATGTTCTTACAATTGTATGTTATGGTCCAATCAACCTACTGTCTCTTTACAACCCCCACCCCTTATGTTGCATTTTAATTTTACTAGAAGTAATCGGCACTAACCAGCATGTTACCAAAAGTTCTACACCTTTCACCTACCTTTAATTACATAAACACTATTTATTTAAACACTTTTGTGTCATGAGTGAAACGAAAATCATAATGTTAAGATAATTGCCCTTAATATGGCGTTATGCACAATTTGTATTGGGTAGTGGGGTTTCACAAAACTGTAACATATTCAACAGTAGGGACTACACAATTTATAAATAATGTTTACTACATGTAGAGCATGTACTTAGAAACTGGTTTCTAGTTTCAAATATATTTTAAAATTAACTTTTTTTAAACATTTTAATCATAATAATTATCAAAACATTAATTGACCTGTAGCAATCTACAGCAGGCCATATTGTCTTAACTAGGTATTTGAGTTGATATTCATTTAAATTCATAATTTTATATTTATTTTATATTGTTCTATATTCATTTTAAAATTCATCATTATTCATTTTTATATTCGGTTCTGACTACAATTATTAAATTGTAAAATAAAATTGTAAATTTGTTGGTTAGTAGGCTCTGTTTTATAATAAATAGTAATGTCTTTCAAATTTTTAATTTTCTCATGCTACCTCTGAAATTTTTGCAGATTTAGTAAAATTAAATTTCTAATTAATTTACTGTAGCAAACAACAATATAGGTAATTTAAATTTCAAAAAAAATTGGGTAGGCTATAGGGTGAAATTATTTACACTTAGGGGCCTACTGTAGGGTATCAACTAGCTACCATCAGAAACATTTTCTTACAATATTAAAAAATATTTTTAAAAAAACATACCTACCCAGTAATTTGTATACTAATTTTTTTCAATGATCCTTTTCCAAATTCTATCAAGGAGGTAGGTAGGCTTAAGCAAAAACTAGCTTAAATTGATGGAAATGCATAAAAACATGAAGGTATGCATACTCATTTATGAATGATATGTTTACTTTAGTCCCAACCTGTAGACAAACACATCACCAATTTGATGAAAAATTTCAATCTTTTAACAAAATTTTACAATTGGTGGATAGCATAGGACGGTACTACCGGTATGTACTTGGTACTATCTTGTTAAAGGAAATTGTTATTAGACATGTGTCACTAGTCTACCAAAAATAACCCATGAAGAATTATGACAATATGCCTAAATAGTGTTTCAAAAATACAAAGCGAAACAATTTATTTTACTTTTTTTTAAAACAAATTTACACTTTAGAGTACCGGTAGTTAGCTTACAGTGCTTACCAGTCCTACTATATCCACTAACTTCAAATAGTTGACAATGATTTTAGGGCCTACTAAGAATAATTTGCTTAGCCCTATTTTATTCTGTCAATGTCACAGTATGGTGTAACTGTAAAATTAGTGTGCGGAATTGCATTGGAAATGGGTTTCATTTTAGTTGTAGGCCTAGGCCTAGTCATGTTGGTTTGTTTGGTAGTTATTTTTGGGCAAACATTGTTAGAATCTACAAATGTGCTTATCTTAACATGCTGACTATAAATAACCAATCAAATTATTCAAGTCTAATAACAATAACCCATTGAAGAATATGACAATATGCCTAAATAGTGTTTCAAAAATACAAAGCGGAAACAATTTATTTACTTTTTAATACAAATTTACCCCTTTAGAGTACGGTGATTAGCTTACAGTGCTTACCAGTCCTACTATATCCACTAACTTCAAATTAGTTGACAATGATTTTAGGGCCTACTAAGAATAATTTGCTTAGCCCAATTTTATTCTGTCTTTGTCACAGTATGGTGTAACTGTAAAAATTTGTGTGTGGAATTGCATTGGAAATGGGTTTCATTTTAGTTGTAGGCCTAGGCCTAGTCATGTTGGTTTGTTTTGGGAGTTTTTTTTTGGGCAAACATTGTTAGAATCTACAAATGTGCTTATCTTAACATGCTGACTATAATTAATAACCAATCAAATTATTCAATTTCAAGCAAATATTTTAGATATACCTGCCTATATTACAGGAACACAACCTTATAATTATAAATGTTAAATATGTCATGTAGGAGCAAAATTTACAAGGTAAAATAATGTGTTTAATCTGGATCAAGATGAAAGGATCAGTGGCTGGACCTTTGGGCTCCCTCCAGCTCCCAGCTCCAGTCCCAGAGACTGTCCAATGAACCTCTTCACTTCTGTTAAAATTTACTACTTGTCCACATTAAGAGGGATCTTAATATTATCTTTATTTTACCATAGAGATTAATACCAACCTATTAATCTCTATGATTATACAAAATTATCCTGCTATTATATTCTACCATACCTACAAGAACCAATCATTGATATTCACTAAATATGGCAGAATGTAAAATTGTTCATGCAATTAAATAATTACTAGGCCTAGATCTTGTTAGAAATAAATAAAAGGATGCAGTTTACCTAGAGCCTACTGCTGCCAGTAGGTTTTCACCGCTCATAGTCATAGAAGTAGGGCCTACTGACTTAAATTGATTGAAACTAAATAGGCCTACCTACACTGAGATACAACAAGCTATTCGTATGCGCTTAATCTTGTCACTCGGTTAGCAGCAGCCGCGAATGATCAATATACGAAAGATCGCTTTGCGGTTCGTATTAATGAGTTAAAACTTATAAAATGTACTCTTTATGAAGTAGGCATCATAGGCCTACTTAAAAGCCTAAGCCTAGACATAGCTGTAGGTGAAGCCTAGAGCTCAGGTTAGGGCAGTTGTTAGCCATAAGCCAAGACATAGGGCTAGGGCTAGGGCTAGGGACAAGTCTATCGTTGCAGCCGTCTTGGCCAAGACGACAGTTAGGCCTAGCTTAGCTAGCCCAGAGGCCTATTAGCAAACCTATGTAGGCCTACAGCCAGTAGGCTAGGCTACCTGTAGGGCCTATAGTAGCTAGGCCTACCTAAAGTTACAGCTTAGGGCCTAGGCTAGGCCTAGACCTTTAGATTGGATTAGGTCCTCCCTTTAGATGGGATTAGGCTAGCTAGGCCTTGGCCTATAGCCTCTCTGCATTTCATTTCAATTAGTGATTTACTGTAAGGGCCTCATGTAACTATATTTTTCTAATAAAATAGGATTGTAGTTTGTAGGTGTAGGCTACTTGGGCTAGGCCTAGCCCTAGGCCTTTAGCCTACAGGTAAGAGAAGAGGTCGCAACTCTTGCAAGCCAATGCTCTAGCCTAGCCTCCTAGGCCCTAGTCTTTTTAGGTCTCGAGGGCGTATAAGCAATATGAATAACGTACAGGGATTAGTTCTCTACCGTTTGCATTGATTTATAATTGCAAATCTTACCACAACAACGTTATAAAAGCAAAGAAAACGTAAGCGTAGGGCTAGGTGGACTCCAACGGTCCTAGGCCTAGGCCTACCTGTCAAATTTTAGGTTAGATTACCTTTATTGTTAAAACAAAATGTTGCATTACATGATTTGTTTTACTTTTATTTGCAAATTTTTCTGCATCCAAAAATAGCACTCTAATTGAAATCTGCTCACAGAAACATATTTAATTGTGACTTTTACATTCGAGGTGGTACAGCCAGCTTCCGTGGTCGCCGCCATTGCTCACTAGGACATCGCTAAGACGCGCGCAGAGCTGACCTATCTTTTGCACGTCTCAGGAGTGTCCTAGCGCTAGGCACTTTCGAGAATACGGGCTAAGATTTTTTGAGAATACCGATCCGTGTCCTAAGTCGGTAGAATGGCTTAAGAGTGTCCTAGTTAAGACACGTCTTAGTTAGGCGTTTTTGAGAATCCAGGCCCTGTTGTGCACCTTTTTTGATTTTCGAGTATTATGTTGGTTGTTGGGTCTGGCTGGGGATGCAAAAATTTGACTCTCTGTTTATCTTTATAACTGTCTGTTTTTTTTGAGACGTGTGGATAGTTTGTAGAGATGGTATTATTTTATGGTTCGTTTTAGAATTACGGGGAGGTTGGAGGCTAAGGAGTGGTGACTTGGTTAGGTTACTAACGATTGGTTCGAGTGAAGTCTCTGTACCCCCTATCTTTTTTTTATTGGTCATCTGGGTTCCATCCACACTCGGGCAACTTGAGGTCTCCTGGGCCAGAGTTGTTGTAGCAGTGGGCGGCCTAGGGGGTATCACTTCGTGGCTCCTGCCACGATGCTCAACAGTCACCTCAGTTGGTGCCTCCGCCTTCTTCTCGGATTCTTCAAATTCCAACTCGACACCTTCTCGCGGTTTGGCCCGTGAATAGGAAGGTTTCACTCCCTGAAACTAATGGCGAGCTCTGGGTCGTCGTCGGGGAACCCCTACCCTTTGACTACCTCCCCGACGGCGACGACAAAGACAACACGGACGGATGATGACACAGACGGAGACGACCACGACGTGGGGGAACCACTGCCCTCCCCATATGCTTGTGGCTGGTTCTGACCAGCACAGGCCTGTCCACCCCTTGTCCCCCCGCGTCATCCCTAACGTCCCTCCCTTCGTCTCGATTAGCCAAGTTGCATAAATATGAGACGTAAAGCAATATCCAATCCAATCGGATTCTATGATTGGTTGTGCGCGGATGAGCACTTGGCTCTCCTCTTCTACACTGTTGCCAGAGGTGATTGAGCGTAGGGAGTCGCTAACGCACACTGGGCAAAGTATGACGTTGATATTTTTTGGGTGGTAAGCAATGGTCGAAGAGCAGCGTGAGTTTCACTAGTGTTAACCTTCTTCAAGGGCTTTAGGGTTGGTTAAATCTTAAATACGTATCGGTTTAAGGATTGGTTGTGAACAGGGGTCGAAATTAACTTTATTTGCCACTAGCCCTACGGGCTAATGGCAGCAATAGTCCTCTAGCCCGAGAGCATTTTACTAGCCCGCAATCAAATAGGTCATATTGATATAAATGATCAAACGTGAATGTTTGGCCCACTCAATGATTGTAATGGTGTTGATGATTTCTGCTGAACAGTTGGTAATATATTTACCAAATTTTGCATGAATGTTAATAATGTACTTTTATATTGATATGTGCACGTAATTATTAAAAAATAAACCTTAACAATCCATTGCGAGACAGAAGTCCAAAACGTGAAAAAAAGGGAAATTCAAAACCGATTTCAATTCTGGACCAAACAATTTATCTTAAGATAAAACCAAATCAACCAGCGCGTTCCCACTTACACGTTGATATGCAGTATGCAAATTTGCCCTAAAAATTGTACACTTGGAAGAAATTCCCGAAGTTGATCAAAAAGGAGTAAATTACGTCTATTTCACTAATTTTTAATTCAAAATTGATTAAATAATTTAGGAATACGCGTACTGGAAATCATTAATTTATTCTCTATTTACATTATGCTGAAATTTTATAAAATGTTATAAGCCGATAACTCAAAAAAAGGAAAAAAACAGAAAGCTGTGCGCCTAAACTCGTGTCCGCGAAAGCCTCAGTGACTCCTCTAAAATCACAATATTCGCAGGTTGATGTGTGGGGAATTAGAGAGTAACCGGAAACAATTTTCACAAAAAAATGAATAATATTAGCCAAAATTAAGAGATTTTTATTTTGTTTACATATTTAGAACGATTTTCCATACTAGGTAGCACAACTCCTGGATTCATGTTCAGATAGTTTAAGTGCACTTCAGGCACTCCACGTCATGTTCTCTACTCACCATTTAGTAATTGACATTCAGTTCTTCCTGGAGAAACTTCATGTGAGAGGCTACAAAATCATGTTCTGCTGGGTCCCTGGTCATGTAGGTATCTCTGGCAACGAGGAGGCTGACTTGGCAGCCAAGGCTGCAACGCAAAAACATCAACTGATTTTGACCTCGTACCTGTTCCTGATGTCCACAGTGGGTTCAAGAACCATATGTTGAAACTAGGTCAGGATTGTTGGAATGCTTTGCAGAATAATAAACTGCGTCGTTTTGATGCCCTGTCTTTCACTGAAAGTACGACCCCCTTCTTCCATACTTTCTCGTCGTGAGGAGGTTGTATTGGCGCGAGTACGAATAGGGCACACCCACCTCACCCATGCCTATCTTTTTACCAGAGATAAAATTGCTCCGATTTGCGACACGTGTGATGTGTTGCTATCCGTTCATCATTTGTTGACTGACTGCTCTAAGTATGATGGTTTGAGACTCCAATTAAATTTAAATCTATCATATGAAGAACTTTTGTCTTATGAAAACAGTGAAAAACTTATCAGATTTCTAAACCTTAGCAATCTGATCGACAAACTATGACAGATCATATAAAAATAAAAAAATCTATGAAGCATGTTGACTTGCTATTCATTATGACGACGTTGGCAACGGTTTCCTGATAATGATAATGATTATGATTTGGTAATTTGACATTTTTTACATATGACAACTTTAGCTTGTATACCTTTTCCCGATTTGGCTGTCTACAAATATATCGACCTTGGCAATTATTTTTATGACTATGATATGAAAAACACATTTAACCTTATTAACCGTATTTTACATTCATACATAGTTAACTAAATATCTTGGAGGCGCGAATAATCTTTGCCGTTGAAGCGCCCTAAAACTACTAATACTAATACTAATACTAATACTGGATACTCGTTAGGTTACGGGCGGGAAATATTAAGATTTTTTAACGGCAATTGGGAACTCTGGAAAAAGTACTCGCCCGTCGGGCTAGTGAAATGAGATTTTTACAAACCCGACCCAAAGTTTCACTAGCCTCGGGCGAGCGTTAATTTCGACCCCTGGTTGTGAATGGGAATTTCATCTGGGATGAGATGACTCACGTCTCAGGTTTGATCATTCATCCACTCTTCGACCAATCGACCATTCAAATTGATAACATCCAAAGTGAACTGTTTGAAATTGGCGTTTGAAAGTAAACTGATTGAATGATGCCCGCCAGCCCGAAGAGAGAAGAGCGCACGGATGTCAGTTAGCCTCTGCTTGAGGAAGAGTAAGGAAGTGTTACTCGAAAATTCGCAATTGTTTTTATGTAAGTGACCTTGGTTAATTGTTTTTTAGTGTGTGTTTCGTATTCTATTGATTGAAACTTATTAGTCATAAATAAACACGAATCAGGCACTGCCTAAAACTCCTCTAAAATCACAATATTCGCAGGGTTTGATGTGTGGGTGTGGGGAATTAGAGAGTAACCGGAAACAATTTTCACAAAAATATGAATAATATTAGCCAAAATTAAGAGATTTTTATTTTGTTTACATATTTAGAACGATTTTCCATACTAGGTAGCACAACTCCTGGATTCATGGTATGTTCAGATAGTTTAAGTGCACTTCAGGCACTCCACGTCATGTTCTCTACTCACCATTTAGTAATTGACATTCAGTTCGACATGGAGAAACTTCATGCGAGAGGATACAAAATCATGTTCTGCTGGGTCCCTGGTCATGTAGGTATCTTTGGCAACGAGGAGGCTGACTTGGCAGCCAAGGCTGCAACGCAAAAAGCATCAACTGATTTTGACCTCGTACCTGTTCCTGATGTCCACAGTGGGTTCAAGAACCATATGTTGAAACTAGGTCAGGATTGTTGGAATGCTTTGCAGAATAATAAACTGCGCCGTGTGATGCCCTGTCTTTCACTGAAAGTACGACCCCCTTCTTCCATACTTTCTCGTCGTGAGGAGGTTGTATTGGCGCGAGTACGAATAGGGCACACCCACCTCACCCATGCCTATCTTTTTACCAGAGATAAGATTGCTCCGATTTGCGACACGTGTGATGTGTTGCTATCCGTTCATCATTTGTTGACTGACTGCTCTAAGTATGATGGTTTGAGACTACAACTGAATCTAAATCTATCATATGATGAACTTTTGTCTTTTGAAAACTGTGAAAAACTTATCACTTTCTAAACCTCAGCAATCTGATCGACAAACGATGACAGATCATATAAAAATAAAAAAATCCATGAAGCATGTTGACTTGCTATTCATTATGACGACGTTAGCAACGGTTTCCTGATAATGATAATGATTATGATTTGGTAATTTGACATTTTTTACATATGACAACTTTAGCTTGTATACCTTTTCCCGATTTGGCTGTCTACAAATATATCGACCTTGGCAATTATTTTTATGACAATGATATGAAAAACACATTTAACCTTATTAACCGTATTTTACATTCATACATAGTTAACTAAATATCTTGGAGGCGCGAATAATCTTTGCCGTTGAAGCGCCCTAAAACTACTAATACTAATACTAATACTAATACTGGATACTCGTTAGGTTACGGGCGGGAAATATTAAGATTTTTTAACGGCAATTGGGAACTCTGGAAAAAGTACTCGCCCGTCGGGCTAGTGAAATGAGATTTTTACAAACCCGACCAAAGTTTCACTAGCCTCGGGCGAGCGGGCGAGCGTTAATTTCGACCCCTGGTTGTGAATGGGAATTTCATCTGGGATGAGATGACTCACGTCTGAGGTTTGATCATTCATCCACTCTTCGACCAATCGACCATTCAAATTGATAACATCCAAAGTGAACTGTTTGAAATTGGCGTTTGAAAAGTAAGCTGATTGAATGATGCCCGCCAGCCCGAAGAGAGAAGAGCGCACGGACGTCAGTTAGCCTCTGCTTGAGGAAGAGTAAGGAAGTGTTACTCGAAAATTCGCAATTGTTTTTATGTAAGTGACCTTGGTTAATTGTTTTTTAGTGTGTGTTCGTATTCTATTGATTGAAACTTATTAGTCATAAATAAACACGAATCAGGCACTGCCTAATCCCCAGCAATAGACTGCATGTTCTGATTGTGTTTTATCATAGCCAACAAGGTTTCTACCTGATTGGCTGATCAATTAGGGTTCATAGCGCAGATACGGTCAATCTTAGCAGGCGCTCCTGTTTCCAGTGAAAGTTCTGCAAATGACCTACTGTTAGTCCTTTCTAGATGTTAGCGTTCTTCTTCTGTTTTTTTCTAATTCTTTGAGGAATACTGTCTTGGCTAGCTGAAATTCCTCCTTATCCATGTCTGGCTTATCGGCATCTGGTCCATAATTGGCATCCGGTAATGAAGGGCTATATTTGCTTGAATGAAATTCTCTTTCATGTTTTATATTATATGTTTAATAGCATTTTATATATTATTGTAGTAGGTCTAGTTTTCGGACGTATGGATGTTTAATGCAGTGGTTCTCAACCTTTTTTAGCCTAGTACCCCTAAAAGGCATAGCAAATTATCACGTACCCCCCCCATAGTTTTCTTTATTATGATACATGAGGCTTTGACTATGACCAATCAAATGTATTCCAGTCATATTAAGAACAGGAAGGCATACATATTATATAATCTTGAAATTTGTTCTATGTTTCTTCTGTACCATTACATTGTCTTTTATTTATATTAGTCTTTCATTGATTCAAAATAAAGAACATGCATACATACCGGTACATATACAAATGACACATTGTCATACTAGAAATGAAACTATTAATAGCTCGCATTGATTTTTACCAAATGTGAAAGTTGAGCCTGTTTTCTCGACATCAGTAGGGAAAATCAGGGTTCCAACATGCTTACGAACATTATTATGTCTCTTTCTGGGTCCTATCGGTTTCTGTGTTCTGTTTCGTCTTTCCCACCGTCAATGTTGAGAATGCCACTTCGCGTAAGTACGTGGATGCGAAGGGCAGAAGTGACACAGGAATAACACAATTGAGACAATATTTCACACGCGTAAACCACTTGTTAAATAACGGAAAATCAAGCACACATAAGAGTTCCGTCGAGGTCAACGCTAAAGACCAATTACCAAACTGTCCGCTGTCCGACATCAAACTACCTGCTTCCAACTGACACAAACCCACCCCCACAAAGAGTTGGCTGCATTGCCAGGCCGGTGACTCATAGTTCAATGACATCTCAAAGGACTATGATACAAAGTATTGACCCACTTTGCCAAAGTGGTAGTGATTGGTGAAGAACAGTGCATTCAGAAAACAATGATTTAGTTTTAGGATGTAAATTTAGTTTTTAAAATTTTGTATTTTTCACACTGAAGCATTTACAACATTTTTTTTTAAATTTAGTATTAATGTTACCTCTACCTTACCTATTAATGACTACCTCCCCGACGGCGACGACAACGACAACACGGACGGATGACACAGACGGAGACGACCACGACGTGGGGGAACCCCTGCCCTCCCCATATGTTTGTGGCTGGTTCTGACCATCACAGGCCTGTCCTCCCCTTGTCCCCCCGCGTCATCCCTTACGTCCCTCCCTTCGTCTCGATTAGCCAAGTTGCATAAATATGAGACGTTAAGCAATATCCAAGCAATCAATGGTCATATTTTCTTCTTGCTAATATAAAACGGACACAGGAATTCTGTACCCTTCGGAGCTGAAATGATTGATCCTCGGTCCATATATCAAGAGATTCATACGTTTTTTTTTCTTCTGCTGCATGCGCATCTAGTAAGAGACGATACATAACTGATGCAGTTGTCTGAGGGATTGCCCAAGCCTTGGTTACACGAGTATCTTTCAGATTTGCCTCTGCGCTCGCCTCCGTTGTTGTCCATGAATTTGCCATCACACGTTCTCCTAGGCCAAAAACTTGCACATTTGAATAAGATTAAAAGACGTCAATAATAAAGCCTGACCATTTAACACTAGGTTTTACTACATAATATTTCTATTTAAGAAGACAAGATCTTCCACATGGTGAGGTGTTGGGCGTTCATGCCTACACGAAACAATGTTGTCAGCAGCTGAAAACTGGCGCTCGCTGGCCACCTCAGTCGCTGGGATAGAAAGAAAAACTCATTTCTAATTGGGAAAGAATCGGGTAATGCACAGCATATCTGCGCCACCATTGTAAAGTTTCACTTGAACGTGTAATTATCCCTGCATGCAGGTGGTTTTGAAGTTCCTTCTGGATTTTATTATAAACATTCTCATTCTCAGCCAAGTTGCATAAATATGAGACGTTAAGCAATATCCAATCCAGACAGGAAGGTTTTTGTTCTCTTTATTCTTCAAAAAGCAATCGAGAAATTCACTAGCGAAACTGCACATAATCATCTGCCAAAAAAGATCAAATAATGTTCTTGGGGTGCACGATTTTTTGTGTGCGTTCGTGTGTACAGTATTTCATCGAGTTCATCGCAGAATGAAAATGTGATCTTGGAAAGCTCACTTCTACTGTTTATATCCTTTAACTTTTCTGTACGTTCCCTGTAGGAGCCTCATGGGCACTGATACCTCAACTGCTGAGTGCCCTCGGACCTCGGAAATCCACCTTCGTTCTTGATATGTACGAGTATTTTTTATTACTCCACATTTCGATTTCTGTATGGACAAACAAGCAATTATCATATTTATAGCATAGCCTCATATTAATTCAACTTTTAATACACGTAGTACATCGTGCTTAAGCTCGTGTATATGCCCAACTGTGTGGTACACAGGCCTAGGCCCTTACTTTCACGCTATGCCTAGGGCTCCACGCACTGGATGGAAGTTGACCTCCAAGGAATAATATACCTAGTCCGATGACAACTGGTGTCTCCGGCAGTGACGTCATTACAACTTGATTTGGCGTAGTGGTTTCCTGAAGCAAAAGTGTAAATTATTAGTGTTGTAAGGTTAGGGCCTACATAGAATCGTAATAATGTGCACTCTAATCAGTACCTATGTGATCTGTGAAATATCCTTACCTCTACACAACAGAAGAGCGAGCTCTCATCCTCACTGAAGTAACACGTCATCATTCGGACGACAGCAATTACTGACAGATAGTTGCTTTTCGTTTCGTCAATTGCTTTCTTCATTTTTGATTCAATGAGCTGACACTCTCGCTGCCTTTTGCTCATACTTGTAAAACATTTTGTTAGGAGAGAGCCCCGCGTAGTAAAAAATCTTTGAAGAAGCTAATAGCATCAACACATGTTTAAGTTAAAGAGTGTTGCCCCATATACTTCTTGACAAATAACTATGGCCACTTTTTTACCACATTATTCATTTACATATTTGAGTTAATATCCTCTCTTTGCGTTATATATGTTGTACTCAACTTAACTTTTATGTCCCCGGATCCGGTTTGGATAATATCTGCACCAAATGCATTCATCATTTCTTCTTGGATAATTTTTAGTGATGACACTGATTCATCATCTGGCAAGGTGTCGGGTTGCCAGAGAACACACCCATAGTCATTGTATTTAGGCTTCTTGCTGGTAGGCCTAGTGGTTGGATCATCTATATTCTCTTCTTCGTTACACGACATCCTCGTTGCCGTTCTCTTTTTTAATGTGCTGTTATCCCTCGACAGGTTTCCAGACCTGGTTTTGAGTTGGCTTATTAGTGTGCAGTGAACTGATGTATTGTTCTCGTCATCTAATCGGTTTTTAAATGACGCAGGGTACTTTCGTAAAAAATTCTTTGGCCACATTTGACGAAATAGCCCTGCCTGTTTTTTTAATAATTGTTCTAAAGTTGTCAACAAAATCCCTGACCATGGCTCGACGGTCAGATGGTTTAGGTCTTTCTCCTTTGGATAATGCTTCCAACATATCTGCTGTTAATTTTGCCCAATTTATTGTTGGGGCTGCACTTTCTAGTTGAAATGTTGGTAGGCCGGTTAGGCTCTGATGGTGTGGTGGTTTGGTTGTGAGACTAAGAGAGGTGTTTAGGTCTTGTGTTGTAGATTCTGGCATAGGAATACTTAAAAGTGGTAGAAGGTACGGATACAGGACGAGTTGCTAGATTACTTGATAATTTTAAAAGAAGCCTTCGGTTTTGGATTGGCGTTAAAAAATCTGCTAAGTCAGATGCTTCAATTGGTGAAAGGTCTTCTACACACCATACCCCTACATCTGTTTGCAAATGCTGTACCGTTCTTTCAAGAACATCATCACTGATGTTGGTATCGATGCCCTTGATGGCTTCTCTGATGTCCATGCTGAAACAAACAAACACCAAATACAATATAGGCCTACAATTTCAATATTCTGGCAAAAGTGTTATTTTAAAGTTCGAAAATAAGGAAAAAATAATTTGTTTTCTTCTAATGAGTAGTCGAAAGCCCAGCAAAAAAGCCTAGGGGTAAGATAGTAGGCCCTTAAAATATTGAAAAATAATATTTATTTGAAATCACAAACTATCAGTCATGGAGACCAAAAATAACTCTCACAAGGTTTGTTCTTGATTAAAAAGTGTTTGAAACAAATTGTAGGGTTAGGCACTACAAATAGTTTATGAACTTGTCCTGCTAAACCAACATAGTAAAATACATTTTTTAAAGTACAAGTTATGAATTTAGAAATTGCACCTTTCATGTACCTATTCCTGTCCTATGGTTGGATATGTGTGCTTGAGAGAAATCTCCTTTTCACCCCTTGTGGTATAGGAAGGGCGTGGATAATAATCTTGGAGTTCAGATAAGTCACACATTTATAATGTTGATCATTGATGTGATTACTGCTGAATGGGTTTATTTGATACAAACCAAGATTATGCATAAATGTTGCCTTTTGCCTTTCAACAAGGAAGGACACTAAGGTTATAGATACAATAACCACAATGATTCGGCCAACTACCATATCATGTCTAGGTCCTCCCAATATTACCCGCAAGCCTTTCTGGTATGCCATTTATTTTAATCTTTACTACTTCAATACTATTAGCTGGAATGTTGGACCGTAGTAGAGATTGATGGAATTCGTTTTCAAAGTTGGAAAGATCATATGGCAAAGAATCATCAAAAATGAAATCATCTGAGAACATGGAACCAGGCGAGGGTTGAGTTCCAGGTTGTACTATCTCCACTTTTTAAAAATTGGAGATAATTGAGATTGAATATACAGATTTCTTTCACAGTTTTCTTTTTGAGAATGTATAATGACAATTTTCTACCACAATCAGTACAAGTACATTCTGGATACATTTTCATTATAATATTATGGTTAGGATTGGAATTAAGGCTGAAATTACAATATAAGTGCTTGGAGATAGAACATTAATCTAAAAAAAAATATGAAATGTTTTGAGATAGATGTTCTACTCCTCATCTTTTATGGTTGTTTATTAAACTTGAGCTTTATTATTGTTGTAGTTGTTAC